>JAQFYB010000165.1:0-74504 GCA_034694085.1 Pogonognathellus longicornis
CCGCAACCGCATGATTATTTCGCCAGCGTATGCAATATTGTTGGGGCTATCATCATTTTCACTATTAGTAATAACATTATTTTATTAATAATTTATATTTATAAATACATGGGGGAATTAATTTCATTAACGAATGTTGCATCTCTGTTCGTGACAGTCTAGCTTAATCTACAATTCTTATGTGTATTGGTAAGCAACCGCACGCACAGTCTATTCCATCTAGGTATGTTTTCATCGCGACCATACATTATTATTACACTAATTGTAAGTTGACAATTTCGTCCTGATTTCACAGGAAGCTCCACTGCTTCTAACAATGGTTTAGCCTACAGCTATTACAGTAAAAATGTAGCACGAAATCATAAGTACAGGGACAAGGACGCTTCTTGCATATGAATATGTCAAGACACGTAACATCATTATTTGCTCTCGTCAAAACAAAAAATGACTGAGCCTTAACCAATGTATCGCTGTGTACAAGAAAAAGAATGAAAAATTTACAGTTATTTCTAAGAACTCTTACAGATTTTCAATACGAAGAATTCCGCTTTGTTTGACAAATTCTGCCGTTTTTGATATAACTAATTTTCTTAAAGTTGTTTTCGAGAATTGTACATCAATCAGTATTGAGATAACAGTTACGAAGATTTTCGAGTAGGGAGCTGAATAGCAACCACCAGTCTCACAATCCTTTTTCGTAGAATATTCTTTTGCAACGCAATGAATTTCCTTCAAGGGAGGCAAGGAGTACGACGAAGGATTGAAAGAACACCTAGATACTTTATGGGTACAATATCGTTTTGAATGATAAAATTGGTAGGAATACTACTGACTGACTTACTTTGAAAAGACGACATAAAAATATCTTTTGTTTCCGATTAAAGAATTGGCATAATTGGAAAACGTACACGATAACAATTAATCGACGTAGGTACATATTAACCTTCAGTAGTAAGTGTAAAACTGATGTAAGATCGAGTTATTTGGATTGTGGGTTCTCTTTTTTATTATACACAGGGAAAGGTCCGGAACGACAGAAGTCTTACAGTCGTTTACATAATTCCTTTTCCTCTTTGTAGTAGGTACTTATCTATGTTTAAAATTATTCATAGTTACTTTACTGTACTTAAGTCTACCTACACTACCACATAATTAACAATTATTTAGATTTAATTACTAAATGTAATTATAATTTACAGTTTCTACCGCAAAGAGGATCACAATATGATCAGCTGATGAAATAATATAGAAATGGGATACCATCTAACTACGCTCCTCGCTTGTTTCCAATCTTTTAGTAAACAATTACTGAAAGAACATTAGAGGCAGGCCAGTTTCTCCCAAAAATGTATACATATCAAGTTAAATACAGAACAAATTTGCGAATACATCAAAAAACTTAAATCAACAACATTAATTTGGTGTATTATCATATATAATAATAATAGCCTTGTAAATTTTTTGTAGAGTCACAATTGATGGACTGCGCTCCATCCCTCATTAATTCTTCAGTAGTACAGTGATGTATGTAGAGTTTTTAACATTCAGTGACTCAGAATGACTGGAGAAATCAGTCTATGCTTGCAGTAAACGTCACTGGGCCTGCATACAAAACACATGCTGGATTAGATTCACTTTGTCTCACATTACACACTCCATTAACAAATGTTGTAGGGCTGTGAGCCGACAAGTCACCTGGAACTGTTGCATTGGGTAGGCAGCCGCAGCCATCATTCCCGCAGCAGCAGCCGCCGTGGGTTGCTGAATGGCAGCAGCAGCTGCGGCGGCAGCATTCTGAGCAGCTCCAGACATTTGCTGGGTAGCTGTTGAGCCTCCCGTCATTCCTTGGCCCCACGACGTCATTCCTTGCATTGCACCTACATTCCTACACACACAAATACAACAACCCGTCGTTTAGCACAACTCCGTATTCCATCCCTCCAAAAACACTTACAGATTCTCAGAAAAGAACTGGAGAGACACAGATGTGGGACATGACAGTTATAGAGAAGAAAGACATGGAAGTAGTTTGGGAAGACTATGTAGTAAGTTATCATCTAGTATGTTATAATTGTGCGTGGACAAAATGACCTAGACCGATGCATTTACCATTCTTTCTGGTCTTGTCCATTTCGACCAGATTTCATTTTTGTCCAATCTTGTTGAACCTGCGGAGAAGTCGCATCCGGAGCCCTGGGATAAAAATATACTCACAACACCATACCAAATAATTCTCCACAACATTAACTACCAAGGTCAAACCACTCAAGACCCGACTCCTCAAAAAGATCCAATGCATGCATCAAGACAATTCCCAGAGTTCACAAATACAGAGTGGCACGGCATTTGACAAATACCCAGACAGAGAGAGAGAGTCACATAGAGTAGGACAGAAGAAACTATTATCTAGATCACCACGCACTAAGATGTAGGATGCCTAGCCTACACACAACAGCACAAATGTTTCCGTATTATCTTGTCAACAGAGACATGTAGTAAGTAGTGTGTTAGGTAGAACATAACAGCTACAGTATTATTTTAGCATTAAGTCAGAGAAAGAAACAGAGAGACAGAAAAAGAGAGAGAGAGAGAGAGAGAAAGAAAAAGAGATAGAGCAGAAACAGGAAATACAGAAGGAGACCCGGTGAAATACAATGACCCGTATTTTATTCGGACACAGACATGAAATGGAGATCAGATGACTATTATTGGTTAACACATTGACGAAATGAAAAATAAGGGATGGCAATAACAAAAGACACGGAAATGATACAGTACAATATAATGTTGTTACAAAATAATATGATATAGATATATCCACAAGAACTACTAAACAAAAAAAAAACAGAAAAAGCTAAAACGTAAAAAAAACGAAAGCACAATGATACACAAACACCCAAAAATAAAATGGCTAAAAATATGTAAATCTGTCGTGCGGGTCCTTTGGAATTGTAGAACTGCAACAACCACGAAAAGTTGTTCAGTAGGATACTTTGAGGGTAGGAGGGTCAATCAGGATCATTCCAAAAGGAAAAGAGAGACTCTGTAGAGAAACTATAGGGAAACAAAATTCATATCGTTGTTACAAAAAATTAATAATAAAATTTGACAAAATTTGGGAAAAATACTGTGACTGTCTTACTTGGCTAAAATTTGAAAAAAGGTATTTTATGTTTTATTTAAGTGATGGTGTGAAGTCAAAGGTGACTTGGAAATAAAATGGTGGCATTCAGAGGAATGACGTACATTGGTTTGATAATTTGGAAGAGTACGACAGAGATCACTCATGCACCAAGAAGAAAGGTGGGTGAATGGGAGGACTGACAGCTAGTAGTAAAATCAATGACAGTCGAGTGGGAATAATAGTGGAAGTTGAGGCGAAGGAGCGTTTTGACAGACAGAAGGATGTCCATGCTATTAAAGAGCTGTTGGGCAACGATTCGTGAGTTGGGAGTCTTGGGAGAAGTGTAGGAAGATGGGTGTTGGTGGTGGTGGTTGGTGCTGGTGAGATGTTGGGTAGTAGAGGAGCAGTACATGGGATTAGGTAGCTAGTAGCTGTAGCTATAGAAATTGAGTACTGACTATTGCAGTGTGTGAAGACTCAACAAAGGACTGGGATTCAAATAGATGGACGTGACTACAGGAATGAAGGAGAACCCGTCACGCCGGGAGAAGCGGTAGTCATTCAAGAGAAAGCAATGGATTCCGCTTGGTTGCTCTTACCCCATGTAACCCTGCTGATATCCAAAGTTTCCATAGGAATAGCCTTGCATTCCCTGCAGGAATTGGTTTTGCATCTGAGCCGTAGCAGGATATCCTTGTGGATACCAGTAGCCCATTTGTTGTCCATAGCCGTACGGATATTGTGTGCTCGCGATCGAACCATAGCCATACTGTTGCTGCAATTCAAACAATCAAACATTCAAATAATTCGTCATTAAGCCATTTCCCAAAACTAGTGCATCAAAGGCTACCAACCAACTTAAAGCACTCAACTGTGTCCGCCACGACTACTTCTACGATTACTACTACACATTACGACTACGGATACTCAGTCAGTAGATGAAAACATACATGTTCGACGGCGGGAACTTGGTTGGATACATTGGCAGGGTCCCCTGCTTCTTTCCCCCATGAGCATTTCACAGTTTGCCCATTAATCTCCGTATTGTGCACTGCCACGATGGCATGCGTGGCCGATTCTTTAGTAGCGAATCTTTGAGAGAAAACCCAAAGCCAATTTTAGTACATAATCACTTTAAACTTTAAAATCACCGTGCTACACATTTATCCGCGTATACTTACATGAACACGAGTAGCACAGTCGAAAATAACAATAAATATGTATATGGTGCAAGCCAGTCTACCACAACACACTAACACCACCATATACAACCAGAAACAAACATAGCTCACTCACAGTAGTTGTTCTGTGAGGGAGAGTCCGAACTGATAATACAATGGTGGCAGTGACAGTAGTAGTCTGTGCTTGACCAGAAAACGAACCGCTCAAATTTAATGTTCTTGTTCAGTGTCTGTAGTGTGGGTGGGAACAAAAAAGGTTTCTTTGGATGAAAACTACGTTGTTGCTCAGGTATATTATTGTTATTACTAAATACGTGCAACTGTGCATTATTATTCTATATATGTCTACAATGGGGAAAATACAGAAAGTGGAACCGGAACCGGAATGGATTCAAGCAATGAAACAAACATGTGGATGTATAGGAACTGATCAAAGTTGGAAATAAATATGAATCTGTGTGCATCTTTATATTGTTATCTATAAGCGTACATGTAAGCACATGTAACTGTACACAAAATATATAAAGTGTAGCTAGTTAGACATAATGTTTATTTACTACAAGTTGCAACACAGAGAGTTAATGAACGGAGATATCTGTAGGACATATAGTTGCATTAGTGTAGGAATGAGTGTACGTGCATGTACTGCGACTTCGGAAATCCCGAAAAGGAATAAAGGCAGGCAGCATATGAAAAGGAGGAACTAGTAGATGAACATGGGATAAAGGGATGAAGCATTCAGACTCCTCCGAGAATTACAGATAATGGGGGAATGAAAGGCAAGGGAATTTTTGGTAAAGCCAAGAACCGTTTGAGTGATTCGTTGCTGGAACTTGGAACTTGTATTGCATACCTAATGAAAGCATATCCCTTATCTTTGAACACCCGAATTTCCTGAATCTGACCAAATGGGGAAAAGGTTTTCTGCATCAATTCTTCCGTTAAACCATTCGCTATTCCTCCACAATATACAGTACAATTCGTTGGACTTGACTGGTTATACACTTCGTCGAATGTTAACTGTTTGGAATTGCCCACTGAAATACAAAACAGAAAATCATTACACCTTGTTCAAATACCATTAGTCATTACATGGAGCACCGTCAGAAATACATATTATGTCGTTATAGATAGATGTAGGTAATACAATTTCACAGGAAATTTTACACTTAGCAAGTCAATATTTGTAAAGCAAAAGCAACGTCATACCTTCAAAATGCAAGCAAAACTAAGCAAACGCATCAATCAATTGACACAAAGCTTAAGTTCAAAATATTTGCAACAACACCAGTGCATTTAAGCAATTTAAGATGCAAGCAATCACACTGAAAACTTAATAAAAACCCACCAAGACCTTCGTACAACTTTAAGATCTTCGGGCATGCTTTAGTATTCCTCAAGACACGCCAATAATATGGTTCCTTGGTAATCCACTCGAATACGGAGCAGTCTCCTAGAGTTTTATTTGTCTCTTCGTTAACAACGACAGGCAGGCATGGTTTTAATAATTTTACTAAATTAGAATTCATACACGAGAAAATCACAAAGTCAAAATAAATAAGCAACGTCACAATATCAGTTCAACTTTCACGACAAAACTCAACATTTTAGACGAGGACGTAAATGTACATATAAACATACACAACAAACGGACGTATGTTTACTATTACTAAACGAAAAACTGAAAACGAGAGCCGTGATTTTACATTACACGAATATTATTTAAGTTTTAACTGAAACAGTTTGTCAGTCCCATACAATTAAATGCAACATTTTTTGTGCAGCTGGTGTTTCCAAACTTGAAGCATGTTCATATAGCGCAAACACAAAAATAGTTGCATAGCCAAGTGCCTCGCGGTAGCTGCGTACAAATTGTGGTATAGCTGCAACTTCGAAATGCTGCAATCTTCTCAAATTTCCATCTTTTCCAGCAGACTGTTTTGATCCCAAACGGAAAATAAAGGCAAAACGTATAGGATGGGGAGGGTGGAAAAGGAACGCAGTGGAATCATCACAGATAAAAAAACGCATCATCCTAAATAAGCTACGGGGCACTCAATCTACATGAATAACTCTTTTCTCGAAAAGGAGCATCGATTTTTTTTAAAAAAACAGACTGGTGCGGCAGTGTTCCCCGCCCTACACGACCCATAGAACTGTGCACTGTATATTATATTTACATATATGCAGGCAATGAAATACACGACAAAATCAACAAATATGCGAACATACGCAGAAAATGTCATGTGCTATTTATTGTTGAAATATTTGTTCAGTTTCACTTCCGTGCAGGAACATATAAAATTTCAGCCCGCTTGCTTTGTCTCACACTATAAAGTAAACGATTCGGGAATGGAATGTCATAAGGTAAATGTAAAATCGCTTTAGCTTTCTTTTTGCATGTGTGCCCCATTGCTTTCAATTTTAGTCACTCACAAAGCTCTGGAGTTTCCCTTTGCTTACATTACACATAGCCCGGTAGTAATAATAGTACTCTCCGTTTATGCTCATTAATAAAGCTTTCATATATGCATTAAAACCCAAGATATTATTAATGACCTGCAATAATAACCCTGTCTACTGTCACGCTACGATTTCAGAGTTGACTTTATAATCGCAAGCCATTATTTACAATATTGATTCCACACTACACATTTATAAACAGCTACCAACCTACATAGCCTGTGTCAAACTTCTTGAATGCGATTATTTACATACATACAATGCATACGGAAGTACTATGCTGTATTCAAATTACATACACCCAAGTACTTTACGACCCGGCTTTCCCAGATAATCGCATTATCTTTAAGATATTATAATGTATGCCTTGGCTCTGCATGTGTACATAAATACCAGTTGCAATTAGGCATTACATAATAGCAATTGTTTAGTTTCGTTGAAGCCAAATGTAAACTAGAAACACAAGAGTGCAAAAACACGAGTGATTATAGAGCAGAAAAATAAACAACGCACACCCCACCAGCTCGCTTAACTTTATAGTTATGCATATGAAATTAATTATTCCGAATATTTAAATTTAAAATGGTTTGTCTCTCACGCATTCATTTAGTTTTGCCAAGACTCGGATTCTGTGTGCACATGTATGATGCATTACACAATCATAAGGTTGCATAATACGCTTGCTCTTCTAAACTCTAAACTATCAACCGAGAAAAAAGTAATGCTGAATAAATAGAAAAAATTCGTTTATACGACTGTCAAGAGAAAAATAAGAAAATGGACGTTAAAATGAAAATTGCACTGGTACAGAAAGGGTTTTATTCAAGTACTTCACTTTTATAGTTTGACTGTTTGTTCAACTATGTCTCTCACGATTTGAACTGTCAGATTACACAGTCAAAAAGAGTCGGGAAGAATGAATGTGAGCAGGCACTCGAGAAAAGAGAGAAAGTGGAGAATCAACAAGAAGTAAGCGAAACTCAATTCTTGTAGAAATACATACACAGACCCGTATCATCATAACTAACTTGAAAGGCGGACAAACAAGCTTTGAGAAGTTGCACTTCTCCCGGATCTTTTTGTCAAAAAACTAAATCAGTGTCACCAGACAAAGTGAGATTGAAGTCAAGAGATGAGAATCATGGTCTATTCTTTTGAGACAACAAAACAATGTCAACCATCTAAATATTTCCAAGTGTAATTACACGCACACATGCACCCAAGGCAACACACATGTTCTAAACAGAAACACAAGCATACAAACATCATTAGGGATTCTCAAATACGGCTTATTGAGTCATATCCTTATGCGTCTTATTTGACTTGTTTAAATACGTTCTATACGCTTCTCCAACATTTCCCATGCCAACGGTTATAGAAATATGCGGAAAAGATGGAACAGGGATACTTTTCCACTTTCTTCCTAGTTGCATACAACGTGATTTGTGTTGTTCCGTTGGACACAACACAATACTTTTTAATTCAAATATGTGGATTTCATCGGAGGTTTCCAAACAAGATTGGTTTATTTAACTTATTCAGCGCAGAAACTATGAGGATATGACTAAGAGACCTATATGAGAAGCCCTACTGCAACTATATAATGAAATAATGAGGAAACCCACTGGATACTCGAGTTATCCCATTTACATATACCAAAAATGTTAATATACACCGCAAATATCTCAATAACCCCTTGAAGACATATTATATGCATTTTTTCGCGTATGTTATACAATATAAAAACTGAGAAAATAAGTTGTTCTGAAACTTTGCTTGCAATTTCCAACTTTAAACTCTAAATACTTGCTCAGGAAATTTTAAGTAGGTATAATGAAATTAAAAATATATTCACAAGAGTGCACTACCACTTTAATTTTATGAAGCGGAATTATTTGAATCCCAGAAACTTTGTTTAATAATTAATTATGAACTCTTTATTACGAAGCGAGCTTATGAAACCTCAAAGGTTGTTGGGACATTTACGGTACGCACACATGCACATTATTATTCTAGCATGGAAAAGAATTACTAATCTTAACTAGAAACGTCAGAGTACAGCTGGAGGGAAAGTAGTAAAGTGAAACAACTTGTTTCTTTGAGTTGGCTTTGATACCGCGTTGAGTTTTCTAAGAGGCTCGTAAGTACAGAGGGAACATGAGAAAGTCTAAAGTTGAGTCATGAGAAGTACTCCTAAAACTTGTAGATATATATGCGCAGCATGGTTGATGCAGGGGGATCACACACACACACACACATGTCTATAAATAGTATAGTAGATGAGTGTGGTAGTGGAGTTAGTGTGGACTGGGCACATTGTGCCATGATTATAGACACTGATTGAGAAGATAAGAATGTAATTGAAAAGGAGAGAAAAAGTTACAGAAATGTTTGTCTAACAATAAGTGACGGAAAGGCAAACAGACAGAAAGAATGAGAGACGTATGAGTGGGAAGGAGCGAGTGCCGCAACACTGTGAGGGTTTGGTGCAGTACGAGTGTAGGAGCGAAGCTATGCAAATATTGGACAAAGAATGACTCTGACACGAAGAAGGTTTGAGGAGGAGATCAGGTCGGAAATTCAATCAAATCCAAGATGGCATCAGATAAGGCGATCACAACACTCAATCCTATTGGCATTGTTTCATGAGTATTCCAATGTAAAAAGGAGCACTCTTCTCGTACAAACGAGCCAAATCGGCACAAGAACAAAGAGATCTAACAGATCAAGAGGGGAAGTGAAGGACTTGTCGGCTGGAGTCTGCCTCAGACACCCATATATTCTCCTTCTTCATATATTATAACTCAACATACCTAGATTACATTAGAACCAGCACTACTACCAGTCCATACTCCTATACCCTACTACTACCACCACCACCACCACCTAGAACCACAACACTACGCTCCTGCTGCTCCTTCTTTCTCTCTCCAAACTCTGCCTCCACACAATCACAGTCCTTTTACTCATTCCTCTAGCAGCAACCAGAATAAAGAACCATAGCACCACGACCAACACTACGACTACTACAGTTCAAGGAACAACCCTATGCACCAATAACACATGTAGTATCTTTACAACACTCACGCTTTTTCCCTCTTATCTCTTAGAAATATAACGCAGCTCAGATGCTACAAGTCTACACTCTGTACATACATCATATATAAAACACACTCTCCCATAATGTACTACTACCACTACTACAAATACTTATACACAGTCTACGACACATACAGCTCAACTATACACTTTCACCGTTTTTTACACATCGTGATGCTTTCACAGACATCGTCTCAACCTTCCACACATAATACCACTACACTGCACTACACTATACTTCTATCCCTACTACA
Source organism: Pogonognathellus longicornis (assembly GCA_034694085.1). NCBI lineage: Eukaryota > Metazoa > Arthropoda > Collembola > Entomobryomorpha > Tomoceridae > Pogonognathellus > Pogonognathellus longicornis. The sequence continues at coordinate 10,122 of JAQFYB010000165.1, forward strand.
AACTACACTACATCTTTCCATGGCTACACTGTACTCCTAGAACTGTGTACTACACTACTACCACTAACTGATGACATGCTTTCCTTTCCTACGCACTGTCTGTCTACATGTACGATACTTAACACAAATTGTACATACATATTTAGATAGTGGGTTTAACGCAGCGTAATGCAATGTAACGTAGCATAACGTCCGTTCATGCTATAAATATACGTTTGTACTGCAACGACAGCTACAGAGATACAACAAATATTCTCAATGTGCAGATAAAGATAGGAGAGTGTAGTGGGACACTGTGTGTAGTGTGTATAGTGTATGCATGATACACATACAGCCAACGACCAATAGCTATTACTGTATTACTACTAGGAGTATGCAGTAGTAGTGAGTGCTCATGATAAGTGTGCTGCACATGATGACACTACTACTACACTATAATACATTAGCCATAGAAGATATGTAGAATGTAGAGACTGGTGTTGTAGTGGAGGTGGAAGTTGGTAGTGTAGGGAGTGTATGGAGTGTAGGAACATGGAAGATGTAGACTTGGCATTACATTGCATTGGGAGTGTAAGTAAAGGAAAGGCGAGCGGGTGGATAGACAGAGGCGGTGGTGGAATGTGGTGGTGGCGATATGGGAGTTAGTGTACAAGAAGATACTGCAGAGAGTGTTCTTGGTGTTCTTGTTGTTGGTGTGCCTTGGCTTGCATTGCCTTGGCTGGTAGTGATGGAGAAAGAGGAAAAAGGAAGTCACATCGGAAGAGGGGAGATGAAGATTCTCAGTCTCAGTCAGTTTTTTGAGTCGTATAGGAAGGAATCATCACAAATCTTTTGAACTGCGAATGAATGCATGAAATTTCGTCAACTATTACCATATCAATGCAAAGACATGGGAATGGGACTCTTGTACATACTTGTGCTCTGGTTGTGAGAGATGCGACTACTTGTACTACTTGTACTATGCAGGACTCCTTGCTACTACGCTACAACTACACAGGACGACATACGAAGAGCAACCAATCATACCTCCTACGTAGTTGCTACACTACTACGACCACTTTAGTGCTGGTATTACTACAAGAAGAGGACTGGAGAACATTACTACTTACTGCATACCACCTTTTCACTCATATTCACATAAATAGTGAAGAGATAGTGGAGATTGCATGAGGAGGCTACACACACGCTCAATTTTGATACACATAACAGTATTCCTCATTCGCCGCCCCTTCAACATTAATTTTCTTCCTTGTAAAAGGACATCTGCAATCTTACTTGACTACAATGCAGTTAACTCACTCAAGTATCTATAACTTTGGCACACTGCACTCCCATCACTGATACCAGAGAATATAATGCCGAGCTATCACCCAACCAGAAGAGCAGCCACTCGCAGTTATGTCACCACGACGGCCCTCTTATAGTTATATGACAAGATATCACATGCACTCACTCACTCACTTAGTCGACTCCCGTATTTACGTTTAAAGCTTTCACACTACTTTATATCTCAATTCAGAATACATACAAAGTGTGATGTGCTGGCACAACGTAACGCAGAGTACAGGCACACTATTGTACGATGTGCTACGTTCACAAGATAAAACACACAGCTCTTTCACCCAGTCCAAAACTTTCACAAACATCTCTTTCCACATGAAAACTTGCCAATCGATCTAATATGTGATTATACCATCATTTCACACATGAAACTTTGCAACCGTGATAATATGTCTCCATCCCAAATGACTTCTATTATCACTCAGGCCTCCACATTCTCTCCTTCAACACTTCTTTTGCATACATTAGTTAGCGCACTACATAATACATACACACCATCACTCCAAAATACATTTAACACACACACATACACACACATACACACACTGCTTTACACAGAATCAACTACAAATAACTCGCATGCATGTGCTATATGTATTCCAAATATTTCGGAGTGGGCTCGACTCACCTACACTGAAGAAAAGCAACTACTATAGAGTACATGTGCATTTATGTGGTTCACAACAGACAATTCGAACATGCACATGAACACCGCAAAGCAACAATACGGGAGAGTAGTATACACAGCTCATTTAATAAAATCACGAACTTTAAGCTTAAACCTATTATTGTACAAATACATTTACACCCTTGCTACTATTACAAACTACAGACTCCCCTTGCTGGTACATATGTGCTACCGTCATGCTCACCTACTCACAAACCAGTGCTAAAACTACTATTTAATACTCGCAACAGAAAATGAAGCCAAAGCCACCAGGATACGATATGCACTATGCTGCATTATTATTGCATTGAGATTTGTGTGCATGTACACTCTTTCCTGTTAGTATGCACACTATACACATCAATATCCCACATCAAAACATTCATACATGCACCACCACCTCCTCACTCGTTTTAACTTTCACATTCTAGCTAATAATATTAATAACTTTTAGAACACTCTAGGAAATGCACACAGAGTAATATTTATTTATTATATATATTGCATATATATAAACTAGGAAGAGATGAGAGACTAAGATAACTAACTGTGTGACATGAAGGGGTTTGGTAGCTCTAGAAAGGTAGTTGAGTGATATTAACACATAGGGAGCTATAGAAAATGACATGTCTAATAATAAGGTTTGGAGGATGTAGGATGACATAGAGAAGTAGTGGTGGAGTAGTGATAGGACTAGAGTGTAGAGAGTAATGGAATAAGGGAAATATTAGAACATTATAAGATTGGGTATGCACATAGCGTTTGGTGGAGTGTGAGCGATGCGAGAGTTTAATGTACTTACTCTTGAGCCCAACCACACGGCCACATTGCAGACAAAACATTGTACATATCCATTTATATTTATGTAGTTACTCAATCCACTCAAAATCACAACTCTGCACTCATTCACTCAGCCATACACACTACATACATAAATAAGTACAAATAGAACTCCACCTCTTTTCTGCTCAACACACAACCCTGTCATTAAACTTCAATCGCACAAGTCCATCATTCTCTCAAACTTTCCTTTTCTACTCCTTTCTCTCTCTCTGCCTTCAGCCCAACTCAACTAAATATACAAATACTTCACTCCAGTTCCATTGCACGCTATCCCAATCCCACTATTTACTTTACACATTTTCTCTGCACTACATCCACTACCACATTCACACAACACATACACATACTACTCACTTGTCCAACTCTTCTTTCCATTTTGCTCTACTTATATTTATTTATATGTACAACTGCAACCACACTATCTATAGATACTTTACTTTCACTGCAAACAGTGCAAGAGTTCTACTTTAGTTCAGACCTGCACACAGGTACTTCCTCACACAACAACCAACTCAAAACAACACAACACCACTTTCCTCCTTCCCCTCTCCCAAACACCACAACACTTTTAATACTCCTTTTTTATAGATCCCGATGTTTCATTACACTCACAGCTTTATGTATGTAGTCTCTATATCGTATCATGTAGAAAACATCGTGTAGAAAAACATATGCTTTTGTAATATAGCCATAGCACACTTTCCAGTTTTTCTAACACATAAACAAGCCCGCTACTGAACGACTGTGTATTACTTATGTATATATAAAGACACACTACACTATCCATTATGCTCCAATGTTTATCAATTTGAGTCTAACGCACTTATGAATTTAGCCATTGCCAGTGTAATGCACTTGGCTGGCTTTCGACTCTTGACAGTCAAGTGGCTGTGAGAGTGGAACCGCTAACTGCACTCTTCAACTACGCCAGACAATATTATTAAGGATGTGTTGTAGTATTATATTTTGCATAGTCTAGCCGACCTCCTCTCCAAACACAATGCACTACCTACTGTCACTCTTAACGCATTATATCATAGGGAGAGTATAGTTGAAGCTGGGTGCAGTATGGGTACTTGAAAGTCAAAACAGTGTATGTATAGTTGTAGGTATCTACGAAACACAGAGCTCCATTTCACTGGTTGCCTTTGTGCAGTGTAACGCTGGCTGGTGTAATTCTATTACGTAATGCCTTAATCATAATAAGATTACAAATGGGTGGCAACCTTCCCTTTCTCTCTTCCTTGCTCTCATGAGCCCGTAAGCGAGAAACCTTAAGTGAGCAGCGTGTCGAGAGCATAACTTATTATACTGCTAAATGATTGAGTCCAGTAATTGATGTTTACTTACTTTGTGCTCCCTTTCTCTTCACCTGACACAAACCAACTTTTGACATATAGGAAGCCACCAGTCAAAACAGCTCTGCCGCAAGTGGTTGTATATTTACAATCACTTTCCTTTAAACGCTATACTCCCGCACTAACCATTTCACGTTGTAATAGTATACCCCGTTGCGGCAATTACATTACACCCAGCAAATGTCTATCCATATTAGTACACAAAAGGTGCACTGTGCACATAACACAAATCGCAGCCACTTGCTAGCTCTATACACATACCTCTCCTTCCCCACTAGCATTATGAAGGAGTTGTGTAGAAATATAATTGCTGGAAGTGAATCTATAGCCATAGAATATTGCAGCTTATGTGAACATGAAATCTGCAAATGTTTATATAGTGCATATGTCTATATAAACATTTGTTACAATTAGCGCTGGTCTCGAGAAGGATTTAGTGCACATTAATTCCATAATAGAATCTTATGAAATTTTTAAGACGGAAATGAGAAAGCTGACTGCTGCTACTGTTGGTTGTTTGATTGATTGAACTTTAACGTCTTATGTAAGAGCCACATGCACTCTCGGCTCAAATAACTCTTTTCTCTTGGGGTACTATTAGAAATCCATTATCCATTTCATTCCATATAAGTTCTCTCTCTCTCAAACACACTGTATAGCAGTATAGGGTAGTAGTAGTACTGTGATGTGGAAGTGAGACAATCTTTATAAAATGACATTTAAGGAAACCCTTCGCAATCCACAATCCTTCGAAATCCTTCGATGCAACAATCCATTGTGCACGTCACAAGCTCTAGGCTGTACACCAGTCAAAGACTTGAGTTCAGAAGGCAAGGGCAACATGCCACTGGTATAAAGTGTAAAGCTCATAGAGAAAAGTCATCAAACAGTACTAGAACGAGTAAAGGTTTTTATCTCATTTGCTTGCAGCCAAGCATAGAGAATATTATTCTAAAGCACTATTCCAAAGTACAACAGTTGCTCATGCGTAATGCTCCGACAATCAAATTACGATATACACAGAGAAACAGAGATACACACAGAGAGAAGAGGCAAAGAGAGAGACAGAGAAGGTACAAAGTTTAATGACATAATCTGTCAGAGAGCATCATTCCTATTATATTTTCCCCACTCAGTAACACTTCACTCTCCTCATTATGAGAAAAGATTTTAAGCGTGGGGCTGAAACAACGAGAAAGTCTATTTGCGTTGCTTGACAATCCCTACAATGATTTCATGGTCTAGCCACCAAGCACATGGGGGTACTCAACTGACTAGAAACGAAATTAGACATAAGTGCGTAAAACAAACGTGAGAAAAGACAATATTAGATTATTACTGGTAATGAAACTCATAATCTGAAAAGATGAAATGAGAAAGGTTGAGGAGATGATGAAACTCGTGGCCAAAGTGGCAACTATGTAACTAACCACTACGTGTGTGTATGTGTGTGTGCGAGTGTGTAGTGTGTGGCGCAACATACGTTGCAAAAGACTCTGAGTAATTATATAAATGGATGGACATTGACATGACATAGCATAAAACAAACGCAATATGCCTCCGAGGAAAATTGAAGAAAATTATAGACACACACATTTACACAAGACAGCGACTAGACATTTCTGCATTCGTTCTCATCACACGATTCTTGTGCTGTGCAACTTCCAGACGTACAACGACCATCTCATCACGGGGGATTCTAAGCTTGTATAGAAAGGCTGAGAGAAAAGAGAAAGAGAAAAAGAGGAAAATGACGATCAAGTGTTGGATGAAGATGAAGTGAGAGGTGGAATCTTGTGCTTATAAAAATAGAAGGCTACTTGTTCAATGCGTTGTCCATGTACAGATACGTGTGTGTATCGACGAGTAATATTTGTGGCAGAGCGTCGGAAACTCGGAACAGGTTCATCCCAAAAGTAACTACGGCAAAACCAGTTCGGTCTGTCTTTCTTTCTCGATATATTTGCTATATGTATCTTAGTATAGAAATATATTGGCGTTGGTTATATGCATGCATATGGAAAGGATGGATTGAATGCTGGTCTAGTCAAATAGTAGGAGTACAGTGCATTTTATCTCGGTAATACTATACAATACACTTACACCACAAATACATCAAGCCGACGAAGACTACGACTTTGATCGTGGCGGCGGCAAATTATCAAGGGGATACATTCAATACGATAGGATACGACACTTGGTTTACCAACTGAAATACCACTACACAGTCTGCAGAGAGATACCAATACTTTGCCTAGGCACATCTTACATGGGGAAATGAACGAACGGAAAGACCAGAAGTAGGGAAATGAGAAAAAGTCTAACGAGACCTGGGGATTTAGTTGAGACTTTGCGAATACTCAGACTCTGACTCAAAGTGTAATGTGCCAGAGCTTTTGGTCGCCGTACTCTACACACACTCACACACACATACACACAGCACCACACTCATAATATTAGAATTGTCTCCTGTCCCACACTCTTCTCTCCTTTTCGTCTCTGTAGTACACTACTGCAATTTACAGCTGTACATCTATCTGTATCGTCATTCTCCTACTTGTGTATTGGTCTAAGACAGTGTAAAGCATGGCGAAAAGTATCTGATGGGAAGAACATTCTATAGCGCTGTATAAATTGTAAGTGTGTGCTGTATGTAGTATAGTCATGCCAGTGTGAAATAGCAATTTTACCTTAGACACTTAATATAATACACCTTGACTATATAAATCAGAAATGTGAAGATAGACTGGTGGAAGAAGGAGTGAGTGAGTGCATGAATATGTGTGTGTATGTGTGTGAATGTGTACGTGGTGTGATTCAATGCAATATTTTCGTGCATAGGCGACTACTACAATATTACACGGATAGCTGGAGAAATTGGACTAGTGTTCCCTTCTTCTACTTGAAGAAAACTATGCTTCCGCAACTTTATGCCACATGCAATGCAAAAGTATGTTTTACTATTGGCTATATATAGCTATGTATGTACACACGGCATACACAGTACACACACGTATGTATGCATGTATATTATGTGAATCTGTTGACTGACGAGAAAGGACTATACACGTACGTACATGTATATTTATGTGTATACATGATGCAAGCACAGCACACGTTAGAGCGGGAGTGGTAGGAGAATGTGAACTCTGTGTCTTTCTTGCATTCTGGTTCGACTGCCTAACCGAGGTAACTCTATATATTCCTTTGGCTTTTTACCATGACTTTTTCCCTCAATCCGATTACAGATCTCCATGGAATGTAAATGGAAAGTAGGGTTTATTCTAGATTACCTCACAGTCCAAAAGTGAGAAATGGGTCCCACAAAGTGGAATTCGAAATTGAAACACCAAGTCTTCACATTGTTATCGCACTCAAATGATAAATTCTAGAAAAGAACTTTTTCAACTGGCTACCTTTCCAATTCCGACTCATATACAAACTGCACACACATCTTACACTCTTGTACTGAGCAAATACGAGACTATCTTTCAATGCATTCAGACAAGCGTACTCCCCCTCGACCCAAACATGCTTTACTTCAGCTTAGTCTCTGTATATACATAACGTGATAATAATAATGAAGAAAAAATTCTCAAGAAATTGAATTGGCCATGTAGATTTATTGATTATTTTCTCCTTCTCGACAAATGGGTTAAGATGAAATTGATTTCAGCCAGTAGTCCTCATAAGTGTTTCCTTTTTGCAGATTTGTTTTTATCTATAATGCAAGCCCCTCGCTCTCTAAAAACTCCTGTTCAAATAAGCACAAGTGTGTGCATGTACAGGAACAGCCATTTGAAAGAATTAAATAGATAGCAACGATTCCTAATATAAATAAATAAAAACAGAATTCCTCAGAAGCTTTCGGATTCGTATAAGAAAATAAAACTCCATTACGAAAAAATGAAAAAAGTGAAAAGCAACTCAGTTTTACTCATTTCTTGAAGCTTGAGCTCATAATATTCAAATCGTAAAACATGCCCTGCAATATAATACGAGTAAGGCCAAACATTCTACTCAGTCAGTGGCAATATATTAAAATAAAACTCTAAAAGAATTTCTACCCTATGGGATACTATATGTACCTAAGTATTTCATGCTTTAGCCACTAACCATACACAATCATTGCATGACTTTGCATCATTCACATGCTACATTTTATAGCGAGCAGTATAAATGTAAACTTGTAAACACTTTCGTGTCTCAACACACCAAATATTAAAAACCAAAAGGAAATAAATGGAAGGAAAAGATTTATAAACAAATTATAGAATGTGATAGGGAAAAAGTGAAGTGAAAAGAATTGAATGAAGTTCCTTTCCCTGGCTTTCTGCGCCAAACATCTTTCAACCCCAAAACACCATTGACTCCTAATCGACATCCTCCTAATAAAACTAATACTGTCCCAAAAACTGATTCGCTTACACATACAATTTCTATAAAATAAATTTGAGCTATTCTATTACTACCTACTATCTCCGTAATAAGTACAAAGCAAATAAACAAAACGACAGAGAATAATAACAAGAGTATTGTTAATTTAATACAATTGTTTCCGTAACCACCAATTAGCGTCGGTTGTAATATTGAGCAAATAAACAAGGGTAAGAAAGAGCGCCACACAGACAGAAATAATTGCAAACATTGCAAAATAATTTTTGGGAACAGAACTGAGATTGGATGTAGGAAGAGACAGAATGGAATGTGCAGCGTGTTTGGTTTATAGAACAGTGGATTGAGCAGAATGTATGAAGAAGACGATACCGGGAGAGAAGAGAGACTGACATTAGTGTAGTTCAGTGAACTGGCTATTACTAGATTAGAAGTAGGCTGTGGTAGCATCAATAAAGGGATGAGATGCAAACTAGGATCCATTGGCAGTAGGATTGAAAGGATGGTCGTGGGGAAATGCAGTGAAGCGAATGAAGTGAGTGAGACTAATTGTTTGATATGGGGAGACAAGGACTAAGGCAATGAAATGAGGCAGGAGATAAATCAATAAACGCAACAAGCCAGTCGTCGACTTACGTCAAACACGATAGAAATAGAAAGGTAAGTAAAATAGTGAGGATGCCAGCTTTTATGTGGTTTACTTTAGGATAGCTTATAACACTTGACTCCTCTGAGTTCGGCAGCATTTCCCTATTGTGAGCGTAAATACGGAAATAAGATGGGAAATCTTAGGATGAATGGCAAAAGAATGAAAGAAAGGAAACAAAGACCGTCAGCAAAATCTAGTCAATGTATACACACACATACACACAGGAAACACAATAACGAGTAGTCGAAGGATTACCAAGAGTGGAGAAAGAGAGAGAGAGGAAATACAGTGTGGCTATACCGATAGCCTGTGTAGGAAAGAGCTATCAGATCGGGGGTTTAAATGAGGCATGCTGTGATGGTTGAGACATGACTCTTGAGCTGAATTTGACAAGAAGAAGATTTGTTGTCGTTCTTCCATGGAAGGAAAGACATTCAACATTGCAGGTACATATTTATACCCTAATTACCATAATGTTCCCATTGTAATGCTGGAGCTGACAAGTATAGGCATTCTATTCTTACTTATTGCTCCCGCGCTCTTCTACATACAGATATCTTCAATACTTGCACATAATAACAGTCAGTTTAGCCTATGGCAAACACTCTTGCTCTCCTATCAAAAGATCCAGCCATTCATCGGCTAGCACTAGGGTGAAATCGTTGAATACATTTACTTGCGTATTAGTATTCCTCCAAAAACTCGCCATAAATATACTCATTTATCATCCCCTTTCCAGCCACATATTCCTCTCATAGCCAAACCACTCATTCAAAACCACCAAAACTTAATCAGTTCGATATTTAATAAATATGTGTGTGTAATGCTCGTATAATTGTGCCATCGCTAAATACAATCGCGAGACAGAAAAATAATAATTCGTTGTGTTACTCTATTTATGTCTATTATAATAGTAGAGCAAGAACGAGAAGAAGAATATACCCAGACTGTATAATAGAGCGTATAAATAATATAGGTATACACGTAAAGAGATATCAAAGCAGAACAAGGAGTTGTATTTATACGAGAATATTATGACATTACTATCGTATTACTATCTTACGAACCTATAGTTCTAAAAAACGGGGAAATAACAATCAAATTTGTATTACGATTATTATAACATTTTCTTCTTGAATGTTCAAGGAAGTTTTACATGAGCCGTCAATACGTTGAGTTGCATATTCTTGTCTATAAATTTGTACGACCTACATATACATTTCAAGATGGATAAAACAAGTTTAGAAATAGTGGAAGGAAGAATGACAGAAGGAATCTATTGTCTGCTAGCACTGTTCACAAAAAATATCACAAGCTTATGTATTCCATGGATTATTCTGCCTCAACTCTTGCCAACAACGTAAACTTATTTGATTTCCCAATTACTGTTGGCACAGAGAATATTTGAAGAAAAAATGAAGTAGTGCAGTGCACGAGGAGCGGCAGAAGAAAGTAGTAACAACAACTATAGGTAAGTACAGCAACGACTGACAACATAAAATTTATGACGCATTTTACAGAGTAGCAACTGATTGCCAGGACTGCATATACGTGAATACATTTTCAACATAGAATTCCGTGAAAGAAAGGAAAAAAGAATGTAAACGGTCGCTCATACTTTTCCCAACAGCATAATACAGCAAATGTGATGAATAAAGTAAGCAAAAACACATGCGATAAAGGAGACACTAAATATATGCGTTGAATTGTTGTTCTGAACGCCACTTGCTATCACTACACATATTCCACACTACATAGTAGGATGGTAAAGTAACGTAACATGTAACTCAGTGAGCCTTACATACTGAAAAGAGACATATTAAGAATTCTAAAGTGGACCTCATAAGAAACAGATGAATTATTCATTCGTCAGCTAGTCAACCTGACTAAGAACACCCGTATGAATTGAGCAGAGAGAGAGAGTGTCAAAGAGGGGATGAATGGCTTTGCATCTCTCCCATCATTACCATTCCTGACTTCCGTAACAAAGTCGAGCTGACTGCAGCTTAAGACGGAAGTGAGATTGAAAAGGATTTTGGACAATCTGCCACGAGCTCCCTACTCCCAGCAATGCACACTCTTTCCACCAGCCAACAATCCTGTATATGCATCCATACGGATTTTCTATACCTACCCTACTCCCATTGTAATCACTACATTGTATTCTATTGTATGTATCCATCTCCGCACTTCACAATTTCTTACGTGGTCCCAATGCCAACAAACACTCCAAAAAATACCTTTACACACTCTTCATATTCCAAAAGCTTCCAGTGTCCATTATATTTATATTACAGGAACACACACCACCCTAAGGTAGCTACAGCTAGCGAACAATAACCTAGCTACTCCAGTCTATTTCTACTAATACTCAAACAACAGCTTGCATACAATATTATACCTACCTAGGTTGGTATGTGGCAAAATTATAACCCGTCCACTACCCTACTCACTCCAACCATGCCAGTTCAAATTCTAGTCAATACATTTACACTCGAATTGCACTCGAATCTTCAGAAAATAAAGCAATGCTTTCGGTGGACTACTTTGGACTAACAAAAGGTTATCATTTGCTCGGTCCCAATATTTTCACCCTTTAGGCAAACCACGGTAATGTGATGGATACATATAGACTGCGGATTTGTATAGACATATTGGCTGCAAATGCCAACATGGCTTAGAGACAAAATTGAAAGCTGACAACTGAGTGAAACAACTGGAAGAGGAAATGCGGAGAAAATATCCGGGTGCAAATCAACGTATCTCTTGACTGAGTGAATGATTCCAAGTGGAATGAATCCAATGAAATGAGATCGCAAGACAGATCTTTTTCCCACTCAATTTGCCGCAAAGAATATTATCTACCTGTAGATAACATACTATTGACTTTTTCAGGTGTGACACCGAAAGGCAATCACCTCTGGATATATTGTGACAAAACCATCCTTCTCACACATCCACTCTTGTCAACCCAAGACTCCATCACCCAACTTTGTAAAATGGAAAATAGAGATACTACGTATTTCTACTACACTACATTGTAGGAAACTCATTGTATCTCACACACGACTCTCAGCACCGTGCCAAACTTATTCTGACGATTTGTGTTGTATCTCTGCAGATGAAGAATTGATAGGAGAACTTAAGAGATACGCCAACATTTGATGAGTGTCGTCCAGGATGGAAATGAGACCTAGGGCATTTATAAAACCTCAAAAGATAGTGTTCTCCTCGTCCGTGGACAAGTGTAGTGTTGAAGTGGAGAGAGCGGAGAGTGAGCCTATTACTAAATAAGTACAACTGTTTCCATCAGTTGCTCCTACATAATGCTTACCAAGTAGTCTAAATGTATATAACAGCCATAGTTTGAAACTTGCTGCAATATTAAATGTTTCGCAAGCATTATTACAATAGTTAAGAGATTCATGCATTATCTACAACACAACTGCAACAGTCAAAAGTCGAAATACAACGACACAAACTGAGTAGATATATACACACACAGAGCAATACACTTGCATTGTATGACAATGCACAGAAAAGACACAAATGAAAATAGTACACAAGTTTTAGTAGTGAGACGAGTTGAAGTTGAGTTGGTTGGTGATGGTGGACTTTGGCTCGAGGAGGGGAGAAAGTGAAGAGGATAAAGAAGAAGAAGACGAAGGCAGGGAGGGAATTCAAGCTACGAGTGGAAATCAGCTAATGCGAAACCAGGAAAAAAGGAAATCTATGAAATCTTGAAAGAGAAGGATTCTCGCATACATAAAACTGTAAACGACTGGAAGTCTAGACGAAGGAAGCTGGGCATGAAGAAGAGAGTTTGGGCGAGGACTGTGAGTGTTTTGGGTAGATAGGTCAGCGAGACCAAGAAGTGTAATAGAAAAGGGAGGCAGGAGTTGGAGCAGAACGGGTTACATGTTGATGAAGCATTGGGAGTACGGAGGAAGGCAGTGGAAAAGGTAATACGGTGTGGATGTAATATAGCCGTACATAAAACGTATAGCGTGTTAATGTCTAAAGTTAGATGTAACGATTAGAGAGCGCAGCGACAAAGATCTCTTTTAATTGAACGTGCACAGCTCATTAATATGCAAAAGGTGTAGCGCTCAGCCCGGAATATTACTTCTAGTGAACACAGTAATTCGCTCATAGGTTTTTTAAAAACCAATGGGCTTCTCTGACCTTTTCCCCTGTACTACTCCTGTAGGAATACATATAAATAGTCTCTCAGCCTACATGTAGTAGACACCTACAACAACATATTACACACAATATACACCGACCACTTTCTCTCGATATGAAATATACCTTGACCATACTACAGCTCTTCTCAGTTTGTTTGATTAGCCGTGTTTGCGTGCTTACAAAAATGAATTGTATTTCCTGTCAAAATTCGCGACTCCAAATGGGGGTAGCATTAGACTACAGTTCAATGAGCAACAAAACACAGTTTGCACTCTCACATCAAGATTCACAGAAAAGCGTAGCCATTCTTGCCCCCGTGCATGACATGACTGTCGTTTCAAGCCTGATTTATAATCACTCGGTGAAACACGAAGAAATATAATAACTCCATCGATTCAACTTGGCCAGACGACCAACCAGCTGCACAACGACTACACCACTCCCGCACTCTCCAACACATACCAAAATCTACTCACTTAAACATCCAAATCTCCAAGCCTACAACCCTTTTCTCTCTGTATACGCAGTCTTCTTCCACTGACACTCATAATGCACACTCGTCCTGCCTGGCTCACTACCTTTTCCTTGCCACCTTTTAAAATGCCGTTTATTCTTCATTAAATATCCCTACCACCTACCCGGCTCCCTCACCAACACCTTCAAACTCTCCATTTAATCTTGAGAAGAGAACAACTGACACACTATATACACGACTCTTGTGTGTTCTGTATATACTCCATGTATAGCACTCCACAAATATATTATTAGTATGTGCATTACATTTCAATGACACCACTGCTCCGTTTTGCACCGTAATCTTAACATTTTCTGGATTCTAGATTCTGGAGAATTTCATTTGGGTGTGCACATATAAAATATAATACAGACAATATCTGTAGCTTTGTACTAGGGAATATGTAGGGTGTGAATAGCTTATAAAATATATAGCTACCTACTACAGTTATTTCTATACGTACAGTAATTCTTGTATGTATTATGTATTGCACTGCATTGGTAGTAATGACTAAAAGTCGTGTATGTTTGTACTGTGTCGCACTGCTATATTTTCTAGCTGGCTTGTTTAACTTTCCACTGCTACAGCCAAGTGCATTAGCAACCTTCCTGTTAGTTATAGCAGACAGAGCCCTAGTGGCAGTAGTGGTGAGTAAAATGCTAAGACTATGGTATACTAGCACCGTCATATCAGCAATCCGAGAGCGAGTGAATGCAATATACTGCTCCTCCTGAATGTAATAGTAGTCCAAGCAAACGGGCAAGAGAGAAGATCTTTGTCACGGAAGAAAAGCAACACGCTCTTTGTATTTGATAGTTCTAGTACCTTTATCTATTACCCTCTGTGTTAGCACAAGAGAATGTAGTCAATGCTCAAGATAAGTGGCTCACTACTACTCCTACAAATATAAGACACAGATGAAGAATATATTACGAAGGAGGCAGTTCTTACTCACAAGACATTTATATGCCTATGTACTGCCATAGCTAGCATTTCTGTACGGATGTGCTAGATATACCTACGTATATTCATTCTCCATACATTTATTCTATAGCACACAGCATACCTACCTCAAGTTGAATATTTGGCTTGCTTGACACAAGTAGAATACAGCAGTAGTTTTTGTGAAAATACTCACACCCCAGACAAAAATTGAGGTGACAAGCTCCTCAGAGCTCCATCGTCCCGATAGCATTAAAATATCTGAAGTAGTTGAGCTATGCAAACTATACAGGGCACAAAGTGTGTGTCACGAATTCAGATATGTGTGTATAGGTACTCTATAACCGTGTAGGGAACATAACATAACCCTTACATGATTTCCTAGGTGTGTAAATATGCATAGCTCTCTACAATATGTGTGCATCTTGAATGTACACTTTCTTATATTATTATTATCATCACAGTCGTTACATAAGACCTTATGAACGACGATATGGCACATTCTCTGTAGTTTCAGAAGCAACAGTACACTTATACATGTGAAAACACTCGCTATTTTCTATGCTTTAGAACATGCTGCTATTTAGACAATATGTAGTAACGTATATTTATAGTGTAAGTAGAAGAACATCAGTGTGGCACACAATGGGAACGCAAGCCTACTAAATGGTTGAACTTTAGAAAAATTCAGGTAGATTGGGATTGATACACATTAGAATTGTTGGTGTGATAGTGCTAGTGCCATAATACGCCTACACGTATAGGACTAGTGTATTGTGAATTAGTGTGACTGCTCTGGACTGTTTGTGACGATAGGAAATGTAGTCAATAAAATAGGGAGGAAAATGTGACAGAAATTTCATTGTGAAATGCAAAGGTATGTTTTGGAGGATATATATGTGGAGGAACGGGAGTTGGTGGTGGAGGGAAGAGGAGCTGGCTTCAAGTCAACTATCTGTAATAGAATAGAGCCTGAGGTACAGAAGACATTTTGACTCTACTGAAATAATAGAGAAGCTTCATACTCATGCACCACCACCACACCATAGCATCATACACTTACTCCGTCTACTTAGGTGTGTCTCATATCATTGTATTGTATTGTGTCGTGTGTGTGTGCTCTTCCTCACTATCACTTTCCCCATGTGTATCTATGCACTCACACTTTCTTTCTTCGCTTTTAGACGGAGGACGTAATAGCATAATACAAAATGAAACTACAAGCTATATCTACGTGCACACTGCACATACTACATGGCTACACGTACAATCGTATACAGCCCTACTCCATACTCACGTTCCAAACCAAATCCAAACTTAAACTATAGTTGCCGAGTCTTTTTCAAGCGTGTTTCCCTTTTTTCCTGTTTTACTTCACCCATAATATGCACAGTTACTTGCACACATAACCTGCTGTGCCTCCTTCGATTATCGATTCCATGTATCTTTTCATTCCAGTTTTTCTTATGTAGTCGCAGTCCCTAACACTACACACACATACACACACTTGGCTCCTTCTCTTCCATCCACAATACAAAATACAACCCCTTACTCTCATGATATACTCTTTTTAACTAAAAATAATATACTAAACTGCGTACTCCTTCTCGCCGACTCCACTGGCATCACACACATAGACACATTAACTAGACTCGCCTCACTCTTTCTCCAACCCGCTTTCCTTTCTCACAGTATTATTATGGCGTAGTCGCCCAGAAGTGTAGTGGAATTAGAATCTATTTCAACGATTGTCTTTCCCCACATCCTTGATGATAAAACATAGGCAGCAGACACACTAAATTTATTTCCACATTTCCATAATCAAACACAAATGCAAATTTACAACAAGTCTTCTTTCTATATATATTCAGGCCTGCCCCTACTACATAGTCTTCATTCATAAATGCAACTTTCCATGCCAAAAACAGCCTTCTGTGCAATGACTGGGGTTTTCCTTGTACCAGGACTTTTCTGCCTCACCATTTGTATGCATTCTTCCAAAAACCACGTTAAAAGAAAATACATACATATTGGGCTGCCGCCGGCTCTTTGTATTACTCTGCATAAAAATACATTCGATTGTGCCTCTCAGAACTACCTAGCTAACAGCCAAACTGCGTGCATTATTCAAAATTATACAAGTAAGTATTATTAACAAATACCAACTTCAACACGCTTTCTATAAAAACGCGACAGTATAATGATTTTTATAACTTTGCTGAGTTTTTTATATTTATGCTGATTTTGGAAGATCAATAAATGTGTTGGATATGAACGCCAGAGTGGCAGCGAGGGGAATATATTTTATATGTATTATATATATTCCTTTTGTACTTGTATTTGTAGCACAATAAAAGCTTACTTATTAAATCTATATTAACATGCACGCTGAATTTATTTAAACTAATAATAGTTTTATGACATTTAAAGTTGTCCAAAGCAATTAATTTTGACTTTATTTTAAAATTAACCTGTCTTAATTGAGGAATAATGCAAATAACTAGGCTAATGCAACTAATAATATTTATGCAGATTATTAAACATGTCTGGGCTCAAAATAAAAGTGTAGGTTGTAGGACGTTCAAAATATATGGAAACTTTGCAAATTGTAAACTCTTTACAACACACTCACAGTGGGAACAATAATATATTTATTTAGCTACGTTTACTGTACAAAAGAAATTATTATACAAATTTCAAATCAAAAGCAAAGCTTTGTAGTAGGGATCTAGGATGCTGCAGGGCAACAGATAGTTACACCACACATACCACTTATTTTGAAATATATATCCTTCGAAAACTGTCTTTGCATTAAGATCTAAAAGATGTGCAATTGATTTATTACAAGCTTATTTATTCACAAACTCCATTCGCCGTCGTTCGCAAAAAACATCGTAGTAATTTTAATAGCCTTCGATAGCGACGACAGAATTATTTAGAACAGTCCTGGAAGGGTTAAAGCAGAAACATATGGAAACGCACGATAGGTGTGACTGGATCAATAAATAATATCTTTTTCGTGCAACGTTTCCCAATTTAGCACGAAACACAGTTAAGTGCGTATAAATACAATCTCAGTTTCTAGAGAAATCTATATATGACTCAATACCGCATGGAAAACAATATTGACTATTTTTTCGTACATGAGTTTCCATTTGTAAACGTCCACAGTCGAGTAAAACTTATCGGTTTATAAATGACACAATTACAAATTTATCCCTCAGAATGAATGCAAGCTATTTTCTATGTTTTGTTGGATTTAAAAGACCTGATAAGAAAATATGCAGGATAGAAATAAACAATACTCGTTTAGAAAATACATTTAAGTGACTTGAGTAGAATATAACAATATTTACAACGAAAGCGAAGATTTAGAGAAAGCTATGTTGTAAAATATGAGACGTCAAGTTTTTCAGAAAGATTATGTATGTAAACACTTGCTTGAAATAGCCTCGATGCACACAAATAATGCTTCTCATATTTTATGTAGTTATAAACACAATCCCCTTGAACAGAGAAGAAAACGTGGCAGACCACGAGGAATAAAAAATCTTTACTTCTATAAAACATTTTCGAAATTGAAAAATAAGAAAACAAATTATTATGACATAAACCCTCTTAACTATTATTTATTTCGATCTTTTTATGATAAAACATTATCAGTGATTAATAAGATGAAAAATTCAATTTTTCTGATGCCAAACCTATTTTTTCTTATGACGACTTAAATCAGGGTCATTTGTAAAATATGGAATATTTTGATCACATTGTGTCTGAATACATATCTTGAGATTTTGTGTTGGAAGTAAGCTATCGTATTTTTTAGAGTTTTAGAGTGACTGAGTTGGTTTGAGTGTATGGAGGGAAGAATAGGATTTATACAGATGTTATAATATTAGACTGAGCCCGACTGCATAGGAAAAGAAGTGCATGAGGAATGGGGAGGAAGGCAAGAGCAAAGGAAAATACAAGAATGGGAGTAGCTCAACTATTCCATGACATACAACTCGTTTCGGATGTATTGGGCTTTCTCGGTTAAGCCAAGTGTAGTGTATTGGCAAAATTGGAGAGTTTTTGGATTTAGATAGTATATACCTACTTGGTACTAGGTATGTATGACTGATGAAGTTTAAGAACACGAATGCAACTCTGTGTCAGCTACACAGTGCCGAGAATATTGTGAAAACCCTTGGCTTTATGTTCGATTCTCCTCCAGCACACTGTTGGATATTAGATACAACAACACAGCAGCTCTTTATATAAAAGTAATACGAAATATTTTAGCTAATACCTATACGCAGCTTTGCTATTTCCACTCTCTTTCATAAATGTTAACTATAAACGATGTTATATCCACGGTCGAGGTCTAGACATGCC
Organism: Pogonognathellus longicornis; assembly: GCA_034694085.1. Classification (NCBI taxonomy): domain Eukaryota; kingdom Metazoa; phylum Arthropoda; class Collembola; order Entomobryomorpha; family Tomoceridae; genus Pogonognathellus; species Pogonognathellus longicornis. The sequence continues at coordinate 29,396 of JAQFYB010000165.1, forward strand.
ATAGTCATTCTTTTCCGTTCGTTCGTACAACAAAAATATCACGAACCAACATATTCCATTCTCTTCAACGAAATCAGTCAGGTGTGTGGCCTAAAGCGCACGAAACTAAACACAGCCGGAGAAAATTGCGACGAGAGGCATAACTGAGACTTTCACTGACATGACGGCTACCATCATCGTCCCATACAGATGAACAAAGGTTAACCGTTTGCATTATAGGAGCGGCAGTGCATCGAAAAAGCTAACTACACACACATACTCCACTCACACCCAACCCTCGCACTGAACTCAACTACAAATTTCAGCTTCCATGTTTGTGACCAAGAAATAACCAATGCTATGACAAATTTCCATTCCAGTTCACATAAAATAGAAAATAGCATCGTGGAATTCCATAAGAGTCAGAGTAACTTATGGCAGTTGTTAGCCTCCACAGAATATCCCTTTCCTTATGTTATGCTTACGTTATGTTACAAGGTTCAAAACTAAACACAGTATTCTGTAGCATATCATTTCGATACATTCATGCATAAGTTTTCAGTATGCATTATAAAATTTAGAGAACATCCAAAAACACAACATACTTTTAAACTAATACAGTTCCATCCCACTCTCTACAGTCCTCTCATACTTATTACTACGACTATTGGCCAGGAAAATTTTATGGAAAATATTCCCTTAGCAAAAAAGCAGTTTTCAGCTTTCGCATCACGATTTCTCAAAGATAAAAATGAATGGGAATAAACAGGAGAGAGACAATGATAAAAGTTACCGCCTCTAGTCACACTCACAAATTTATTTAAATTAACACACGAATCGTCTATGCGACACAAGACAAAAGCAAGAAAATTGATTTTCTCCAACCAGATGAAATGCCTATACATACTAAACCATCAAAACCAAGAGCATGTCCATTCAGCCCTGATATAAAATCCATTTTACCCTCCTTTCAAACTAACACATTATTACTAAATTGAGACGTTCAAGCTACCGAAAATTAACCATCTGTACGCCTAAGCTTCTTATATCAAATACAACAGTAGCATTTCTTTCAATGAACAAAACAGCAATAGTTCTTATAATAAATAAACCAGCAGCATTCTTATAAAAATGCACCAATAGTATTTATTATAGCATGAAATGCAATGCCATATAAAACAGTCATAGCATTTCATGGAGTCGCATTATATTTATAAAAATGAGTGTTATATTCAATTTGTATTATTGTAGTTTTGGTGTAAGAAAGGGAATTAAGTGATGGTTGTGTGTAGCATGTAGGAAGAGATATACGAGTAATTAAGACAGTGGAATTTGTACAGATGCAGTGTACATGTTTAGGTACTTAGGATGCGGTTGCTCATTGCGGATTGCAGACGAAGTGGAGGGAAGACAAAGAAAGTCATCGAAGCGAGCGTAAATGGAGAATGACTGCTGATGAATTTGTTACATGACTTGCTCTTTGTACTTTACAAGTATCATAACGACAGTGGAATAAAAACTTATTGAGGAGATATAAAAGTAGGTGTGGAACGAAGCGAGGACTTGAGAGAGGATGAACAAGAAGAAGAAAATGAGTAAATTGACTAGTAAATGACTGCAGACACTGCTGTGGAGGATCACCGGAGTTGAAATGAAGGACGAAATGAACAGTCCATGAAATGATGGTAAGAACGCAAAACGCAATGAGCATCAAAGCAAAATAAGTAAATGAATGCACTGAGTGAGATGAACGTTGAGTTTGGAGCAGGAGATGAGTTTTGCTACAGTTGGTAGTTAATAAGCCGAACAGTGCCTCAATTTGTTCATTCTATGTACGCAGATTTGATTTGAATCTCAGCCGTTAATATTTTAAGATGAAAACCTGTTTCTACTGACAATGAGTAAATTACACTTTCTGTTTCATAGAACCTTCCCACTATTAACCCGTATCAAAATACCTTAGCAAACTTTAATTAGCTAAGCTAAATTACGCTCAGTTGGCACACAAGCACTACACATCAAAATGCATCCGAGAGTCTATAAGTCATTGTAAATGATCACACCAAAAATTGTGCTACTCTTATTGAAACTGAAAAGCCTTACTATTATCATTAGGAAATTATTATTACCAAACCGTGCCCCTATGAAGCAAAGGTGAAACTCGTTCAGAGAAAAATTATTCTCAAACTAAGTGCCAAGGAAAAGATGTTATGCATGTTATGCAATGAAAGTAGAACAGCATTGCGAAGAAATTGTTATGCCGCTTTACTGAGCACCATACCATAAATAGCTGCACAAGGCTCAAATAATATTTCAATTAAAACATAATTAATATTATTGTGCTCTACAGTAGCTGCAAATAAAATTAAAACGCTAGCCTTTGGCAAAGCTGGCAGCAGCAGTTTTCCTATTATTTTGCAGCGGCGTTTGCCAAATCTACTAGCCTATATGCGCATACTAACTCTTGCCAAAGCCATGATCATATTCAAATTAATAGTTACTATGAATCAATTTCAATAAAAAATAAATATTTTCAAGTTTGACTACCATAAAATCTTTGTAATGCTTGATCAACCCAATTAAAATACACGAATTAATTTTTTTTAAATGCGAAAAAGACTGAGCGTACACGAACTAATAATACGAAAAACACTTCACATACAAGAATATTTTAAAAATATCAAAAAACTGAATGTACGCGAATTAAAATACGAAAAAGACTTAATGTACAGGAATAATAAAAAATTAAACCATACTTTTTATATCGGAAACAAACTAACAATACATTAAAACTAAATGCATGCAGTTAATCTTAAAAACTTCAATATTTAGAATTTTGCCTGACTATTTAAAATACAGGTTGAAAACAAACTACACAATTTAAGTGTGAAGTACTATCTCTTAAAAAGTAGGTAGTTATTTGTTTGCTGATCACGGTCTAGCAATTAGCCTAATATGAACTATGCAAGCTCAGCGTGCTTCTAATTGCGACTACTACTACGAAAACCCAAGGACGTGTATTCCATATGTACATTTACAATTCACACTTGATTAATTTCCTTGGAAGAATTATACTGATGAGTGCAAGACTCCCACGTTCAACATTTGCGGGCAGTTGTGTATATTTATTTACATACACAACGAATGTGAACAACGTTGCAGTGCATATCACCCACAAACATTTCCTAGCCCACATGCAATTTGCACAGTGCAACTGTAGTCATTGGCATCATCAGTCAAATCCTCTTAGTGTTTATCTTACCTTCCGATTTTGGAGGAGGGGGCTTTCTCGTAGCCCAGTTAGTTCTGATACTACGGTTTCCTAACCATTGACCATTCATCGCTGCAATCGCTGACTCAGCTTCCTGAAACACAGAAAAGGACAAACATACGTTAGCTGACTTTATCTATTTATTCATTAGCGATTGGCATGCCCTTCATCATTCGTTGGTATGATTTTAGTGCATTAGTGCCTCGGCTGTTACTACCGCCATAGCATGCATCATATCACAATATATCTGCAGATAATGCGCACGACATTTGTCTATCTCGCACATAAATAACCCACTAGACTTATTGATCATCTGGAAAATCGTTCCAACTTGTTAGTCTAACTGTAAGTAATAAAAGTATTAAACAACTAGACAGAATACACAAATTATCTGCCTTGCCAAAGGGAGACATACACAGCCACAATATAATGTATCGTGGCAGAGTAGCTCGCACTCTACGTGTACATGTATGAACTCATGTAGCTACACATGAGCATTATGAGGATAATGCATGTATGTGTGTATGTATATATTATCGACATGATACATTTGGACTGTGAAGAGGAGGACGGCGATAGCGTCTGTTCATAAAAATTCTCGGTGAGCCAAGTACATGACAAATTTTACGAGCATAAAAGGAAACATAATTATTTAAATGAAAGGAAAGGAAAGGCTGAGAAGTTTTCCTAGGAGCTCAATTTCAACTTATCTTTGTTCAAGGAGGACTGTAGTCTCAAAGGTCCTTATCTGCTACAGATATATGATTATAGCAGCAACAGTAAGTAAGACTGAAGAAGAGCAAGAGCGTCCCCAAATCCAGATCGTGAAGCTGTCTGAATTGAAAACTCTTGTTTCCTATAGGACAATTCCACGTAGAAAGCTCGTGTACACATACATGGGAGTTTAGTTAGAGTAAGCAAGAAAACAAGTGTAAATGTCTGAAGGCTGAGTCTATGTGAAGCTACAGTTCCGTAGGCTACAACTGCACGTCGACGTTTATTAATGTTGCAACTACGACGAACAACTTGGGTTGAAAGGCTATTAGCATTCCTGTCAACGTCGGTCAATGAAGACACATCAAGAATAATCAAGATGTCTGCAGATAGGAAGAAACGAGCAACTGGGACTTTGCCTGAGTGAGAGTAAAGGTTCCCTTGTGGAAATTCGTTTAGCAAGTTTTCCTACAGCTCGCCCTGTGTACTGCTGGACACTTATGCCATGTATGCCTACCCGTTTTTGAATAACATGCAGCACTATGTATCTAACTACAAGAAATATTATAATAACTCTGTATCTTTTATCTGTCTTTTTTCATCTCCTCCCCTTCCTCATATTTATATTTAGAAAAGAAAAACGAAGTTAGAGCCTGACTGTTGTGGAACAGTAGCACACAATGTGAATGAAATAAATTACAACCTCCTTTCAGTTGCATAAATACGCTAAATATACATAGACAGAATATTATACAAATGCACAATATCCACAGTGCTATTAAACATTGCAACATACAAGTAGACTCTACAACTGCTCCTGTGTCTACCATCACTTTTGTGAGCAAATGTCCAAAGAGTTAATTAGGCAAATTTACTGACACGCCCTTTGTTTTCGTTGATCCCCAAAAATTCATTACTTTGTTCTACTGAAACGTCATAAACTTAGCAGGAAGTCAATTAACTTAAAAACACGCAAATGGGTGGCCAAACATATCTATGCAAGCCATTTTACATTGATTAATAGAATGGTAACAGTAACAGTAGTGCACTATACGCTAAAACAACACAATGCCACCAGCACACTAACAATGCCATACTTTCTTTCTTTCACGGGCCATACCTAATCTAATACAATTTAAATTAATTTGCTGAGATACAACTGCTTTTAAATTATTCAAGAGATAAAAATGTACTTACCGATTTTTTTACAAAAGAAACAAATCCATATCCTTTTGATTTCAGCGTTTGTGGATCTCGGACAACCCGGCAGTCTCTGCAAAGAAAAAAAAACAATCACACGTAAAGCAATGTGCCATGTATGTACAAAGAGGCCATAAAAATAGAACACGAAGTAGATTTTCAATTACAATGCCATTTTACAAATTTTAAGTTGGTCCTAGACAGGTTGTACTACTCGACTGGAATTAGTTTAAGAAAGCAGTAAGCTAATTTGTAGAAAAACCATTAACATCTTTAGGAAATGATCATCTAGTCAATTGAATTGCCCCGTATATTACTAATAGACTTAGTTGGGAGAATATTTATGGAGAGTTGGTGGAAAGAGAGTGGGAGAATTGGAGGAAGAGGCCGAGGAGCGGAACAAAGAGAGCGAGGCAGGAGGAAAAGACAGATAAAAGCACTAGATGAGAATTGAGAATGCGGATTGAGTAAACTAACAAGTGACAATTCACGTTGTGTCTAGAATCCACTATTAGAAAGTGGAATAGCTTGATTGAAAGATTGCGAGTAACAAGATGGCTCTATATTGGCATTTGGGGAATCAAGGAAGAACCCGAATTGACTTTTTCATTTCAAGCTAATTTGAGAGGACACGAATAGGAATGTCAGTTTGTCGAGATGGGAACCCAAAAAGACTAAACTGATAGAATCAGAATAGGGATACAATTTAATCTTCAAAACTGCTCTGTAAATTTTATTTCAGTTTCTATCGCAGCCAAGAGAAGCAGGACGAGCGAAGGAGGCGGAGGAGGAGAAAGCTCAAGCTGGAGAAACAGAACACACACATACATGCACACTACACACATAACCATTTCTCTCTCCTATATGCCAAATTCATGAAACACTACACTACATGTATAGATGTAGCACAGGAGCACCGTGCTGTGTATCTCCAGAGAACCGTAGCAGAACTACTATGCATGGTTATGCAGTACTTTTCTCACTACATAGTTCTACATGTACATGTCTACGTATATTCTTATATGTTGTATGCATCACGCTTTTCTTTCCTTCAATATTCTAATGCGTATATATACTAGTGTGCTTGTGTAACTAACTAGTAGCAGTAATAAGTAAAGCCAAGTAGGAGAATGTAGCCCGAGTTCTGGGGAAGCGAGCGGAGGCACAGAGTAGACACACAGTAGACACAGAGGAAAAAGCCGAAAGTAAAAGAAAAAAAACTTTACAGCAAAGGCAGCGAGGAAACGGGGAATATTTCACATCCAATTTTTTCCTTCCTCTGTTTCCTTTCCCTTTAATCGACGTCTAGTGGCATTAAAGAAGCATACGTGATCTTGAATTCTATTAAATCCCACATCTTTTAATTGTACTTTTAATTGAAGCTCGATTACCAAAGACGTAAAGTACAGGATGCTTCTGAATTGCAAGCAAAATCCTTTGGGAGCCCTCGCTATATCAATGCGACACCTCTGATGGATGTTCAAGATCTTTTCTTCTGCTCCAAGCAACCAGTCCTCAATTTGCCAATTAAACTCAATTCCAAGAACTCGACTCCAATCATTTCAAGTACATAAACAGCACACGGATTTTATCCCTGTGTCTAAATGCCTCCAGCTCTTTTCCAACCAGCCATATACACACTCCTAGTAAAATTCCCACCAACACCACTACCACCGCCTGTAGTAACACTCTATTGTACACGCTGCAGTACATAGAACAACTAAAGAACTAGAAACTCTATTTTACAATGCTATAAGTATATTTTATACATAACCCATTTGCCTGTGCTTTAGATTGTTCCTTGGAACACAGTCCGGTGCTACTATTTAGTACAGTAAATCAACTCATCCACTCCCCAGTGCTCCTTTCCTTTGTTTTCATTCGTCATGTTCATAGCGTAGACTCTAATTCAACTTAACCACGACAAAAACAAAATTTGTTTTCCATTACAAGACTTGACACAAACTATTTATATACACTGCTACAGCTATGCACCTATATACAACTACTGTATAGCACTAGCACACACAACATCTTACATCCGCAGAAGCAAACAAAGAATATATACATACACAGTATATACAGGCCTTACAGGCGAGAGTCGAGACTGCTCCTTATTTGCGACTCACTGCTGCACTGTTACTTCCAAATTTGATAAACATTCATGAGTAGCTATTCGTGCAATAAACAAATGTTTTCTATTTCACAATGTTGTTGTATATGTATTTTATTTATATACAGTGTGTGTATCTATATACCTTGGTTATACACTATGCTCCACAGAATTTATTATTTTCCTTTTCTGCACAATAATGTGTCGCCATAAAATGTTTGCAACACTTGTTTCCAAGTTTGCATTGAAGAAGGATGAGAATTCAGAGCTGCTATTGAAATCATACCACTACCTATATAACTAAATTTAATTCCGCAGTTTTCATTACCAAGAAAAGTATAAAAAATGTTTATGGCTGTATTACACTCCATATTGTAAATAATAATGATGGTTAAAGACTCATAGAGAATTTGGAGTGCGCATACAGCTTAGCTAATAATAATAACTTTTGCATGACATTTATGAGATATAAAGTAAAAAATGTATTTTGGGCATCTCCAACTTTTACAGTAGGTGAATCTACTAAAAAGTTCATGAGAGCGAGAGAGGTAGGTGAGAGTCGAGTAGGTGAGTTCAATATAAACACGAGTGAATCATATTTATAGAAAAAAGAGGCGTCGTCGTAAGAAATATAAAAATAGAGTGAGAGTTACATAACTCTGTTCGGTGCTCAGTCTCTGTGTAATAGTAGACAAGATACAATAAAAGTAGCATACTCGGATCCTATACACACACGAGGAGTAGAGGCAGAAAAGGAAATTAGTACGTGTGCTACCACGACTACTACATGTAATGTACTGTGTAGGACTGCGACGACTGTATGTGTACCAACAAGTCTGGATGCAGTTCAAACAGAGTACTAGGCCGTCCGTAGTCCGTAACAAAGAAATGGTTGGTAAATATAGGTTAGGTAATTCGCATTTTCTGGATTTAGTGGGCATTGGATTGCATTGTAGTTTTGAAGAAGGGAGTGCTGTTGGCGTAGCACGGTGTTATTCATGCATGCAGGTATGTTATGGAATGTTGGGGAGCAGGTAGAGGCGGACTGAGAACGGGAGCGCGTATATATTGTGAGCAGTTAATGTACGGACGAAGATGTGAATGTAGAAAGTGGATAAAAGTAGAAAGGCTAATTTGATGTGGAAATCAAGCAAGAGCTAATAAAAGTAGTGCTGAGCGGAATAGAATTGCCTCTTGGCTTTATAATGGGAGGAAGTCGACGGAGAAGGAGAAGACAGAGAGTGAGAGAGCGGCGCTCCATCGGCAACTTTGTATGAGATTGATATATGAATTATAGATAATATCGCGTTTCATTATGTGCTGCTACTGCATTGCATATCAAGTTGCCGTATCTCCAGAGATTATCCTTATATACACTCCAGCTCCCACAGCAACTTGCTACTTTATTCTATTCCTTTCTTAAAAACACTCCGGGAATTACATTTCCTCGGAAAAAGTGCACGAGTTTGTATGTCCCCTGTGTACAAGCATTCTCCCTTTTTCCTCATGATTTCTGGACAAAGTCGACTCAGACGACGAGTCAAGTTTACACGGAATGGCATATGACTCGACCCGACCAGACCACTGATACCTTCTCTCCCTATTTATTGCCTTGGAGAATTTCTCTTGCTCCTTCTGTTAATGGATTTCTCCTCTTTGAACTCCACATTTTCCTCTATCCATCCATCTAGGCCATAGTGCAACAAACACCAAAATCCCATTCTTCCTACTTCATGCGTTACACACAGCAATACTCCTCTACACTACAACCCACACACTCACTCACACACACACACACACACACACACCACCACCACCAATACTACTACATCACTTCTATACACCACCACCACGGCTGTTGCTTTTACTTTTAACTCGCTCTCTCACTCTGTTTACGCTTTAGTCCACACTACACTACACTACACATTCTCAATACAACAACGACGCTTTCCCTTTCTATCCCATACCTCTTTCACCGCTCTCCCGCTCTCTTTCTACAAAATGCACTATACAAAGTAACACAACAAACTCATCTCTCCTCCAGAATCCACTCTAACACCACTGCCACCTTCTTCTCCAGTAATAGGAGCAGTAATTGTATATACACTCCGTACTTTTGTGTACGTTCACTTTCAGTAGGTACCTCCAACGTCTTCCTTATAACCATCTGTATTATGTGTATAGGTGTATGTGTATAAGTGGTATCTGTACAGTATGTCTATCGCAGAGTATTATCTCTCTTCCTGTTTCCTATGTAGTTACTTAGTATATTGTGCTTCACGTACATAATATCCCAACAACCATCATCAACCACCACCTCGGTCGACTGTCGAGTAAGCAACACACACACTTATAGCTACAACTTGCCCGCAATAATAGAGGTGCACTGAATGCCAGACTATATATTATTCTCACTCTCTTCACGATGTCCGTCCTTCTTTCCTTGTCTTTCTCTGAACCAACTTTCACAACAACGTCTCACTTTATATACAACATTAGCTCAGCAACTTCATCTTTTCAATGGGCACAGCTCGAAACACAAAGACATCTCGATGTATAACTGTGTTGTACACAAACCTAATATAAGAAGCATTCTCCTTAGGACTTGCAGTCACTTTATGTGTTCATATTAGGCATATATAAATATGTGTGTACATGTACATACACCATAGCACAGCACACACCTTTCTCGACTCGCTTTTGCAATAATGGAGCGTTAGCGTTACTTGTTCTCTATTTCGCTAATGCTTACACCTACACTGTGCTACACATTACGAGAAGTAGGCACTTGCTTTCTTATTTCCACTCTGACTGCCCAAATTTTAATCACCACGCAGCACAAACGACATACAAATAACTACCCACTATCCTCCCTCTCCCATTACTATACCAGTCATCCCATACATTCTCATACTAAGCTATTTATTTACACGGGATAATCCAAGTCCGCATCAAGCCCACCATGCAGTCGACCATCTTTTATGCCCAAATGCTGTACACACACTTTCAGTTCAAACATACAAGTCCTAGCACACTGAACACATTCAATATATTATATCTTTGATATTTGTTGTGTGCTCCAGCCACTTTCCCTCTTTTCCACTCTCCCTACCCATTCCACGATAATTCATCCTGACCCATTTACAACACATAATCTATGATTCCCTCATGTGCACCTAATCACTCGATATTCCATCCGACAAAAAACAAAAAAAAACAACATTTTCCTCATTCAACTTATTAAAATACAAGCGAAACAAAAACTTGCAAAAATATGTGCAGGTACACCGAAAAGCTTCACAGCACTACATGTACCTCTTCTAAAGAGTTTAGTGGATACGCTTTCTTTTTATTGATACATTCTACACTATAACAGTTGCAGGTCTCAATTGATGCAGATGAACTTTAATATAGTTGACAGTATCAAACTTTAAAACGTTTTAAGACTTTTATTAAAAAACTTTTTTTTCCATTTTGTATCCCAACCATAAAACTATCTCTATGAATGATGATAAATGAATATCCTCAAAACAATTTACTACAATTTGCTTCTTTTTTTAGAAAAAGAGTCAATATATCGATTCCGTCTGAGATTATTCTGAGGCAAGGAATTTTAACCCATTTGATTAACAAGCAATTAATTGGTTTCCCCCACTATTCACAAAAACTATCCAACAAATGTGACGGTTTAATCCAATGTATGAAGTGAATAATAAATCTATTGAAAAATGTTCTTTCTACTAGAGGACATGATATAGTCTGGGATACAGATGAATAGACAACGATATAATCCGCAAAAAAATCTGTTTTGATTTGACATATTACCCTAATAAATTTAGACAAAAATCCGCATATTTTATTGTGGTGTATACTAAGATACCTACAATATTTCAATACAAAAGGCAAGTGCTACAATCGACATTTCAATTTACAATCCAAATTAAAATTATGAACACCATATGCTTCCTCCGTTTCTTTGGAATTTTTAGTTTGATTTATTTAGCCCTAAAATATAAAAATGTGCATTATAGATACAAGACAGCGATTGATTATTCTGATTATATCACACACACAGACACAAAAGTTACAGGGACGACAGCCTCCTCCAACTATTTATAATTTATCAATACATTCCCCAACACAAAAAATAAACAAAATTCATCTAGCTAATACATGTTCTACATTCTACTGACACAGCATATGGCGTCCCATATTCTTCTGGGAATTTAATAAATACATGATGCTACATCGAAAATAAATGTAAGTGTCAAAACGACGTACCACAAAAACTATTTATGGATTTCCACGGATTATGTAATCTAACCCTGATATATTGTAATAAAAGGTAGATTAGACTATCGCTTTCTAAAATATTTTAACATACTTTCCCAAAACACAAAAAAATGCTAGGAAAGCAATGTTGTCATCGTAAATTTGCAACTTGAAAAAGAAAAGGTCTGAAATATTTCTATTTCTCTTGTAATGAATTTTGCAATAAGTTGCATCGTGATTAAGGATTGATAAAGGAAGAGATATGTTCGACTGATATTGAATATCATGCATTTGTAACATTACGCGTCAGCTCAGATGAAACAAGAAATAAAGTACAGTTTATGAATGGTTATAGTTGAGTTGATACATGCAATGTATATATCCGTAAGGCTGATTTACATGAAAGTTATACCCCATTGAAGTCTGGCACAATCTACTGTATGCAACTCGACAGACATGAATACTGACAAAGTCTACAGAGTACAGGGGTGAGATATAACTTTCCCTACTTAACTAACACTTATTAGAAACAATACGTTCATTTTGCAAGAAAACTAAGCAGGAAAACACACGCTAACAAAACTATGCAACAAAACACACCATCCACTATCAGAGTCATAGTTAAGTTTCTTGAACATGCATGCATACAAAACCCAAGTTAATTACAACGTTTAGTGCCTATTTATTTCCAGCTATAGCTTGTATAAGAGCTTATGTAATGCATAGTCATAAAAGTAATAAACTATTGGCGCCACTGTATAAAGCCTATAAATTGTTAATTAATTAAAATATTCGAGACAGTAATCATTAAGCTAACTACCTACTTACTATTTCTCAATTTTTTACATGACAGAGCTTCCTTCCATACTTCCATCTTATTCAAAGAGTGCACTAATTTCTAAGCTTGCAGAGTGATGTATAACTAGATATTATAAGTATACTTATTACATCGCATAAAATATTCGGAGAAATGCTCATATTCGGCCCACGTGCAATGTGAAATGATTTGATTAGTAGCTGGGAAAAAGAAGTATTATTGTATATGAGAAAATGGTAGGTGGTATTACTGGAGACCCTGTACATGGAGAAAAGGGAGCAGTTGATAAAGGAAGAGACTACATATTCCTCTCTAACTAATACTAGCACAAATACTTTCCCATGAGAATTTGCCTTCTCTGTTCGAACTAATTGGACTCGGAGAGGCTACAAAATTATTCACAAGGAAACGTCCAAGCTTTATAAGCAGGTTGAATTCCGAGGAAGACTACAGTGGAAAGTGAGGATATACACATACACACGTTTGTACAAGACTCAACTTCATCAACGATCACCGCCACAGCCAACAGTAGCATGCATGCACATTGAAACTACACATCCATCTCCTTACTTCCATATAATCATCATTAAACGTCTCTCTTTCCGGCTTTCATTCTTTCCGTCCTCTTCAATCTCTCTGCTACAACTTAATTTCCTACAACTTCCCAGCTTTAGCGGGCATCATGAGATGGCAAGATGGGTAATCCAATCCCCATTGGAATGAAAAATAATTATCCTCTCCATTGAGCCTAGCATATGATTTTTTTGTCACAGGATTTAAATACTAATTGCTTATTATAAAATGTACATTGTAAATGCAAATCTGTTTAGTAATGTTTCAATACAGAACAAAGGATTTTACAAAATTACATATTTCAAAAATAAGAGCGAAACGAACTTTCATACTTTTGATCAACGGGCTGAACTCTGATGCAAACGAGAGTGTTGTAAAACGAAGCTGTAAAAGTAAATCGTGGGCGAAATAGAGTTTTGGAGAAATTGCTACAATTAGACATAGCACGACCAGATATAAAACTGCTCTAAGACAATTCTCCGGGTGAGTTTCACCGCTTTTGTTACAATTTTTCTATCACTTGAATGAAACTACATCTTACCTTGTATGTGTAATGTGTATGTGGAGGCTGGTGTAGTTTAATTATCTAGTCTTTCGTGTACTATACAGTTTGATAGAAGAGGAGCAGAGGAAAGCGGAAGAAATGGTAGAAAGTACACACGCTAGTACTACTGGGTGGTAGAGTGCTACATGCACCACACATTATAAGTCAGGGCATCAATTGAGAGCACCGAAACACTAAATACTAAAAAAGTCATGCTGCATGCTAGACTAATAAAGATTTTATTTCTTTTGTTCTCATTTGTCCTCAGCAACGAGAGGAATCAACTGCAAAGCAGAGTCTATTATGTATTCAACGTCATTTAGAAAGTCTCGTACTACGCCGATTGTCTACACGAGAGTTTATTCAAGTTAAGCCAAGCCCAGTCATTGTCTATTCATCATTACTCATTCATGATCACTACGCCATATCTCACCCTTTGGAAACTATTACATGCATGCATTTGAGACCCCAGTGAAAACATTGTACGCCAAACTATTCTTCTCAATCGCAGAGAAATTAACTCGTAGATTGGCAAATGAAATGGCTTTTCATGCATACCTATAAATATTCACCAGTCCTATTGGCACAACACACACACGACCCTACTACATACAACTACAACACTACACCACTATCACAAACCACACACAGAGAGCTATATGGTTTCTAATGAAAAAATAATTGAACTGACAGCATAGGTTTTGACTTGTGCAATTATATGCTCTAGTTTTATACGAATGCAACTACACACACAGTTGTCATTTAGTGCTACTCCTCCGAACTCGTCCTAACCCTAATACTAATACGAATACAATAAAGAAAGAAACAGCTGCCAGTTCTCAAATTTATTTAATTAGGCAAAGAATCTGCTCTTTAGTCTTTGCTCTGCTGTGTACTCTCTATGCGCTGTGCTCACACACACACATACACACAGCGTCAGAGAAAGTCAAAAGACGTTAGATACACCAGTAGCTACAATGTGTTGTGTTTTACAGACACAATTCATAAGAGAGAACCCATTCTTGTTTACTTCAAAGTCGCAGCAGCAGGAGCAGTCGTTGTAGTTGTAGTCTTTCATGGCAAGGCACCACAGTACTGACTGGGGGAAATTTTACACTACGAGAATGTAATAGTCATCCAAATACTTCTACACAGAAATATGGCTATAGTATCAAACCAAAGAGAGAGAGAGAGAAATAGAGAAAGAGAGAAAGCCATGGCTGGAGTAAAACTAAAGAATATATATGGACATGGAGATTCAACGGAGCAAACGTATGAAGTGTTAATCCATACACTAAGATATAGCTAAGTCTTTCAAAACGACATCAAACGATGCGAAGAAGGCATCGTTGTATAAATAAGAAGACAGGCTTTTGAGGAATTTTCAAGAAAACTTGAAGGCAAAGGAAACGTTCATTAATGTAGCATCTACATTAATCACTCTGTCAATGTTACTCTCTTTGTAAATATAAATGTATTTTTATTTCAAAGACCTACTTACATAACATAACACAACAGTGAATACCTACACACTTTCCAAAATAATATAACACAAGCCTCAGTCTCACAGTGAGCAAAGAGAGAACAAGTGAGGCGCTGTAACTAAAACACCAGCAGATTGTACAAGCTTCCGTTTTCAAATATAAATAAATAAAGTAATAATAACACACTCACATGAATGTACATAACAGAGTAACTACTACATATTATATAGCCAGTGTGTTTTAAGACTACAGCTATTTCATGAGACATGATAATAAGTCCAAATAGATTTCAATGAAACTCAACTGGAAGAAACAACTGTGCACTGCTCCACTTGTATAAGTATTTATGAGTCGAAATTCACTGAAAAACATGATTCAGCAAAAAATGGGGAAACTAGACACTTAATACATTTGTGCAAGCAGACTTTCATCTGGTGTGAGTGGAAGTGTCCATAGAAAGCAAGAAGTACACGACTAAAGGCACATGTGCACCGTGCACGTACGTAACGACACGTATGCTAATATTGTAATATTTAGATTCGTTCTCTAACTGCTCTCCATTATATACAAGCCCTGTGTAGTGAGCCAGGATTACAACTATGTATGAATACGCTATAGCTCAACACACTACACTACACTACAATAATGCAAAATGGGATGATAGGAGGAGGAGAGGAGGTTGTGTGCTTGGAGCTCCACGTAATGCATACGTGTAGGTAGCTGTATAGAGCTACTATGGTGGAGACTATGCATGCTAATACAGATTCGTTAATATTTCACCAATATCCGTTTTCATGCAGAAGATGAGACGAGGTTATTATTACAAAATTCATGACAGCAAATCTCCCAGGACCTTTCCGAAAGGATTTCGACGACATGCGAACATAGGTAATTTCCCATGACTTCAACACAGTAAGATCATTCAATATGATTAAAGGAAGCAACATTACCTACATTATTCTTAAGGAGTTGTAGATCCGAGTTAGAAAGCACAGTTTCCAGTAGCCGTCTACAAATAAGTGTACAAGGCAACCATCCGCAGCAGAATAATGTAACCCCATATAGTTTTGGGTGTAGGAGTGTATTGTGTCTAGTGAGAGTGTGTTTGGGTTGGTGGTGGTGGCATTGGCAGACGAAGGAGCAGTAGTAGTAGAGATATATCGCGAACCCTTCGATGTAATTGTCAAGGGGAGAATGAAATGGGACGGCACATGATCATCATCTCGGCACTTTCTCCCCTTATAACACAACCGAATTTCTGGCTGGTTGACAGTGAGGCTATGCTGGTGCTAGAAGTTGTAACAAGTCATAGCTATTGCACACACCGTCTGCTTAACTACAATTCAACGAGTTGCATATACACAGTCATGTAGAACAACTCAGCAAGTCTTCGTATGACACATTCTTATTACTTCAAATAGTCCAAGTGTCTTCCAAACTCGTCTGCGAGGATAAATTACTACAATATGCTTGTGCTACGTTGACATGTATACAGAAATTCCTTTTAGACCATTATGATAGGAAAGATGGAGCGGAGAACTACAGTTAAACTACAAAATATTGCTTATTATTACGAGGTATTACATAGCATCTTGTATTATTATGGCACATAGCTTTGCAAAACTAGCCAATAACCAATACTACAGTAGTACCAAACTCCAGATTCAAAACATTAACATTATTCTACTTAACTCTGCTACAGCTCTATACTCTAACACTCCCGCCTATTACATTACCCAGCCAAACAAAACCATTTTCGGGGGAAAGTACTCTTAGTAGTAAAGATACAGCTGCTCTGGTCCTCCCATATCTGCACTTTGTTGCAACGACCGCTTAACATTTATCTAGTTGAGCAACAGTCGTTTCGACTTTAATTAAAAATATTTTTTCTGACACCAAACAACATTTGTTATCATCACAAACAGTTTTTCCTTACTACCACTTTCTAATCATACCTAACATTTAACTTCGGCTGAGTGCTTAAATGTCATGATAAAGCCTTACACTCAAACTACCACTAACAACACTCATTATATAACTAACTCTTTTCAGACACCATTTTACATCACAACGCCTCACAAAATTCAAACCACAATTCAAATCAACAACAATTGCTTATTATTTTCATTGTTGTTGTTTATTATTGAAATGGTGCTTCATTTTTACATCGGTTGTGCAACTGTCAAACAAATGTGCGCTAAATAATATATTTGTTATGTCACCTTGTTGCCACTCAATATGACTAGCATAAAATAGCATGTGTTGTGGCCTTATAGAAAATCTAACCTCTGTATACAATATCGAAATATGCTATGCTTTATTCATGAACATGTTCATAACTATATAGTGTAAAGTTGTCACCGACTAGATTTTCTGTAAGTATTAAGTTCGCAAATCGTTAAAGCAAAACCATAATTACCTAATTTTTTTCTAATTCAAGATTTCATTTCATTGGCTTTATTAATGCTAAAAACATTTTCCTAACTCAATTCTTAGTTAAAGTATTTATGAGAAAATTGTCTTATAAAAGTTATTTATCATGTAATTTTACAACATCAATTTTTAATTCAATTTTTAAAAACAGAATGTTTATTAGTTAATTATATGCGCGTTAGTTCGTTTGGTTAATGCTTTTCCTTCAATATAAATCATAATCAGAGGCAGACTCAAAACCAATCTCCTGTTTTTCGCAATTTCGATAATAAAGAATTAGCGTTTTAACTTTTGAACGTATAAATCCCTCATGGTTATGTTATATATTTTTTCTATGAACCTAACTTTTCCTCGCAAAAAACAAAATTTAATTCAATAAACTAACTAGAATTTTCCATTTCACTTGTACTTTTTGAAAATATAAATATAAATTTATTCCTAGCAATATCGGTGTTTGTGTAAAAAAAAATATTGAAAGATCTCAAAATTCACACTGCTCGTGATTTCCTCTCGCCTCGTCTCACGCCATACGACGAAAGCTAAGTCTGTGTATGCTGCATATGACAGTTGACTGGAGATGAGATCTGGGATGAGGCGTATAGTAGCTACACAGTACAGCTCGTAAATGGTGATTCCCTAATGCATATATAGGTACAGAGTTGATAATGTAAACAATAATTGTGAAGTTATCTTATTTAGCACGACCTGAGTTGAAAAGTGCTGCCTTGGTGTTGCGAGTTGAATTGGATGTTTAATACGTTTAGAGGGAACATGTTACACTATCTGTACACGAGAACAAGGCTGATACCTAATACCTACCTATTATGACTTGCTATTGTGTTAAGCCATATACGTTTCGCACTTGTGATTATTTTGAGCAATGCATTAAATATTATAGCGTGATAAACAAATTTCTATTTGAGGTGCTTCTCCTCCCTACTATATGAACACGGTATTACTCACAACTCATTTTCAGTACAGCAAGTCGTTAGGAAACGCAGAATGTTTTGGGATTGAGTACCTATGCCAGTATGAAATAATGATAACCATAGATAGTTAATTGTGCAAACAAACATCAAGTTATCAATTCGGCCAGCGCAAACAAAATTGTGACCTGTGTAGCAACAAAGGATATAAATGTTTGAGTAGAATGCTGCTAATTTGCATTAATCATATATCTCAAATGAAACACGAACCGGGAAATATTAATGCACTTCCTAATGCAAAATTAACAAACTAATGGTATTGGTGAAAGCGGTTGACGGGATCCGCCCTAGTTCATGTCATTCTTCATGAAAGAGCCGAAAGCTTTCAATTAACTAACAAAACAATGACTTTTACAGCATAAAGGTACGCGATATCCTCAGCCTGCTCAGCCAATATTTAGTGTATTGTTAGGCAACGCAGTATTAAACATTTATTACGGGTATTTATATGCAGACCCACATTCCTGACGAGACTACAGTCTTCACGCTTCTCGTCCTAATGAGATGATATTGCAAGCCGTGCTTCATTTTGAATCTAATGTCGCTTTCTCAGCAGTTTGCACTGCACAAACATCTTTTCAAGAGGTGCTCCAATGATTGCCATTTCATCAGCAGTTGATTCACTCCCAACCAAAATTCCAAAACAAATATAGCCCACCAACTTTTAATTTCTTACAGATGCACTACACAATTTGTTTGCAATATTGGAAAAATTGAAGTAACTCTAGATATTATCCTGACTGCATGAAGAACTATGGATTCTAATGGCCAATTTCGTGTTCGAGTTAGTAACAGTTCACATGTTTTGCCCTAATTTCATGAGGTAACCTACCTAAAAATTTGTTTGCCAATTTCGAAGTTTTCAAACTGAAGTATAATTTAAAAGTAATAAAAATAAAAAATTGATTACTTTAAGTCTGAGAAGCAAACGTAATGAAAATGTCTACTTCAATGAATATTTTTATTCATACTATGAAATTGATTTGATATGAAATTTTTAAACCAGGTATTTTTATTGAAGCCGCTATATAATATTCCAAGATATTCTAATAAAATACAACGTGACATTTAATCGTGAATTGGCCTGCTTTACAAAATCAGAAATGTTTATCGACCTTGTCGGATGATGGATGGAAAATGGAAGCAGTTTGGCTGACATTCTTTGATGGCGTGGTGCATCTGGTGGGAACGATGAAGGTTTGATCTGAAATGGGTTTTCCGTGAAGCAAAACAATAGCGAAGCATGGAAGACTTCTTTGGGCATCAATTTAAACCTTTTCTCAGTTGACATAAGCTTTAGATTTTATGTTAGTTCAGTTTATGGCTAGAAAACAATCCACTTTCCCTTAGTCACCCGAAACAGATTAGTTTACGTACAGTTAACGAATTCATTCAAGTCAACGGACGATGGATTACTATTTCTGAGACAAAAACTGTTGAAAGGGAGAGAGAGAGAATGGGCACGATTCACAGCATCAGTATTACAACAAGCAGAACCAAGCCAAGCCAGTTGCTCTTCTCGGAAGACTTTCGCCTTTTTATAGCATTAGAAACTCAAGCTCTCTTTTACTCAGTGATCGACTGCCAGTGCAGAACAGCACAGTAGTCCCAGTCTCATAAGTGTGTATTAGCTCAAAACTACGGAATACAAGTATATAGGCAACTACTACTGCTACGACTACTACTACATTGCTACACTAACGCATTAGGGATCGTAATGTAAAGCAACACATTATATGTGTATCTATATACTGTGTATAATACGTGTATGCACACAGTACACACTTAGAGCACTAATACTATTATTCAATGATGTTTGTATAGCAAGAGCCAGAGGAAAGCACAAGAGCAAAGCTCAGCTTGAGTTTGAGAGATGCATCCATTCGAGACTCCTGCTGTACTTTTGCTCGAGCTTTCCAACTGACATTAACACAAACCGATAAGGAATTCATTACTACTGAGCAATAAAACACCACTCAATAAGCATTATTCCATTTGTGCTGGATAAAAGGAGAAAAAGATGGATAGACGGAAGATGACGGAAGTTTATCCCGCAGCCAAGCCAGGAGAGCTGTCATAGTAATGTTACAACTATTCAGCCATGCAGAGAATGAGTACTCGGATCCCCATCGACAGCCTCTGTCACAAAACTCACTAAACTATCGTCCATTTTAGACGTTCATATAATCAGGTAACTATAGCGTCGTCAATCCAGAAATAACGACATAAAATTCTCATACACTTTCTCCGATACACTCCGACATAACAATCCAACCCATAACTTTTCCCTGCAATTCCACACGTGTTTACAATGCATTGCCCATGCATTTCATGATTTCAGCATTTGTATAGGATACTGCTTTCTAATAGCAATTGTAGCTTGATTGCATTTACTGTTTTACCAAATGGCCTAAATGCCTTACGAACGACGACTACTTTAATTCTCCTATATATAAGTTGGGTCTTCCCAAATTACTCGTCTTTAAGTTCTCGACATATAGACACAATACACAACTTATCAACTTATTAAATTTTATGCTATTCTTCTCGGGGCTTTCTCGAACGTGTTTCTTATATGGTGGCGGATATGAGTGTAATGGTGACTTTGTCATCCATCGCCCATCGTATTGCAGCCGTAATATGATACGATCCAACAATTAGCATGGAAATCACTCCTCATTAAGTTGCTCTTATCTTTCCCCAATTATTAGCGGATCTTCATTCTTATGGGAAAGACTAGAAATTGGTATGGCTGAAGACCTCGACGTTGTAGTCGTGGAACAAACTCAGACACAGCCACAGCGCTTTCATCTTTACCCCCAATTTGTATACATAGTAGATGAATACAAGGTTGGGAAATGGAATCTTTGTAAATGAAAGTTTCTTTCAGTTCTCAATAGAGCAGCAAAAGACAACGAGGTAATCAGCAAGGGTTGCAATGCATTCTATTTGCATTCATATTTACGAGCAAGGTCTTGTGTCCATACGCGAGTAAAACCTGGGCGTCGTGCAGCTACAAAAAGGGATCTTTATATTTCTTTAGTAGTACTTTAAAATGGTCGTACGATTACAATTCGCCGCGCCAGCCAACACTACGTCTTTACGACTTCCAATTAAACAAGTCTTAAGTCAACTCTTAAGACTTATCTTTCCGAAGGTAAATGCTTACGTCTTTTCATTTCAAACTCCACTTTACTTATTTACTGGTAATTTACAAGACTCATTTCCACTCTGAGACAATTTATACATCACAGTGAGCGCTGTATTTTTTGTTCTCATTAAAAATCTCGTACAAAGAAAATTACAGAAAAGGAAAACATTTCCTTCCTTACACTATAAGCTTTTACTTCACTTGATCAAGATTATTGTGAACATGGTGAATGAGTATTAAATTATAAAAGCAGCAAAGTTTAAACATCTTAGAAAAATATATATATTATATAAAGTATAACATAACACCGAGATGTGAATACATATGTCTGTATGACTACCCAAGTATACATATTACCCGAAGAAACTGGCTAGGACATAAAGCATACCTGCTTGAATTGCCAGTTAGCGAGATACATCAAAGTCCCATTCGCAATTTTTCCAGAGCAACAACATTCTATTCACAAAGGCATAGAATATCAAATTCAAGACTACGGAATATTAGAGCAGTATAGAGGAACATAAACAACGTGCTATAATATTTACAAAGATTTCAAAGCCATCACCCAAACAGCAATATAACAAAAAGGAATTCGGGGAAAATAAGCTGCTGTCTATCGACGGAATTGTACAAGGGTGAAGATACAACTACACCTACGATGAAGATAAAAACACACCAAGCGAGGCATTAGCAAGAATTTTCCTTCAACTGTGGATTCAATGAAAATACAGCTGTGAAAGGAAACTTGGTAAATGAAAAGGAAGCTGTTTTCATACAGAAACAAAGTTGCTCAAGTTATTCATAACATCATAGCAAGACAAAAGGGAAACCACCCGGATCCTACTCCATCTCTATATCTCACTTTTATTTCTCTTGGTCGTTATTGTATTTAAAAAATTGGCAGCAAAGAGAGTTTTTGTAGCTCCCATACAGTCTGTTTAGAGGGCCAAGAAATATAAAATAAAAAACCATGAACTCAAAGCAAGATTAGAAAGTTGGGAGAGAGATCGACATGCAGGCAAGGCAGAACGCATCAATGAAGACGATGCATACAGTACAAGTGGGCTGGGGGAATTTCAACAAGCTTCAAATTGTACTAGTGTGACGGAAATAGCTAACACAAGTGTAATACGCATGCAAGTGTTACGTAGATCATAAATATGAAGTCAGAAAACAAACTTTCATAAGAAACTACACCAAGCAGTAAAAAACTGCTAATGCACATCCCAGACTTTTCACCCATTTCACTCTTTACATAAAACTGCAAGTGAAAATTGAAAATTTCCAATCAACTTTTTATAACTGTCAAAACTACAATTTCCTAGTTGATTTATTAATCTGCCCACCCACACACTCAATAAACCAAGAGATTCATAGAGTACCTCTACTGTAATTGAAATATTCAATGACACCTCATTCCACTATTTGTAACGGAATACTATAGTGATAATATTTATTTACAATATGTACTTAGTTGGATTTTGTAAATTGAATTTGTTATTCCTTTCGCAAACAAAGAAAGAAAAAGTATTTGTAAAATGGCTTCATTGTAAACAGAAACATGATTAGCAAAATTGCAACGTATTTTCACAGTTGTCACTGGTCTTTATGTTTACTGTCTCGTAAACCCATGTTAGTGAATGTACCAGTGCTTGTCAACAGCTGCAAAACATGTTATTTAAGACAGCATGTTGTAAAATTATGAACATCAACCTTTATGTCTTAGGATGTTGGTAACAACAACTTTCAGACTTAATAAACTGCATTGTTCAATACGAATACTAAATCACTACGTAAGGTATCAATTTGTTCTAACAATTTATTATTATTCCATGTCATGAATAACACTGGAAATCATGGAGATGAATTACATATATTTTATGTAATAAATGACAATTTTGGTGTCTATGCAACTCAGCTGTTTACCTACAACTATTACGTTTAATTTTGCGGAATCAAATTCAGCAAATTGTTATTCATTGAGAAGAAAGGGGGAAAAATTGCGGTAATAATTGATTAGAGCAGTGCACACACAAAACTACTAATTGGAGTAAGGAGCATGGAGTCTAGAAAATTATTCGTCAACATTCTAAACCCGACCCACTAAGCAGGAACCAATTAGAGTCACGCTACCTAACGTATACTGTGTGAGTACTTAATTAGAAAAAATAATTGAGTCTAATCTGCACACGGAAAAAATTCTCGTGCATTTAAGTTCATAAGTAATTTGGACTTAAGTATGATAATACTGTAGTATAGTGGAGTCACAGGGAGCAGAAGAACGGGGAAAACACGGGACATTTTATTCAGAGAAATAATATGAAAATGACAAGATGAAAATAATAGAGGCAATCAAAAGCAGCAAGCCATTGGCGTTGCAGACCACGGAATTTTAATAGCATTGACAGAATGTAAGAAATCAGATAGAGGCATGACATGTACACACTACATGAATACCGAAGTTACACAACACACAGGCCTAGTAGGCCGGAGCATTTATTGCCTACTACGGCAGTCTGCTACATAAAATATAATAATAGTAGGGAGACACGAGTAGTGAGTAAAACAAATAGAAATAATATAGAAAGCTGAGTGTGTTTGAAAGGCTTCGTTTAGTATAAGCTGACAGGAAAAACAATCTGAGTCCAGGGGGCAGAGGGTAAGGAACAGGTGAGGTGGATAAGATCGAATCGCCGAGAGTAACTGATTACACTTACACAGAAACTAAAGGGTAAAAAATGGAAAAAGTAAAGCACAATAAGAGGTCGCACATGAGAAGTGCATCAAAAATAAAGAAGGCTCTACGGTTTGATGTGTAGAGGAAATTTTATTGGACATTTGAGATTTTGTTGGTAAAAGTTGGGCAACTCAAGAATTTCACAATACAGCTTTGGAGCAGAAAGCAAAACAGGAAAAACAATGCATCCTCTCCACTTCACTACCACTACTTCGTCTGTAGCACTAAGTCAGCTCAATAAAATGTCTACCAACTACCAACAGAGGATACACAAACGACAGCAAACCATACAAATATATATTCCTTCATACTACATACATACCTACAAACATACATACATACTCCATAAACATATACATGTACAAACTACAACTATGTATCGTATGAATCGTATCGCATGATGCTTTTTGGATAACACAGCTTGCCCAAGGCTCCATATTGCTGTGTTCTTTCTATTTACTAAATACATGGGCCTCTCTCCATCCAACCACTTCTCTCTACCAACTCTCTCTTTCCTTCTCTTCTTTTGGATTTTGGACCCGCCATCACACACAACCTACAATACGACACTACAAAACTACAATGCAGTAACTCGAAAGCACATCAATACTAATGGCACACAGATCTACTAGTATGTATGTAGTGTAAGTATGTGACTACGTCGTCGTCCTCTTCCCTGCATGTATATGTGTGTTCTACAGAAAAGAAACGGCAAGTCAAAGGCAGAGCCAAGGCAGCAAAAGCAAAGGTAGCTCTAGATATGGGAGATATACACACACGGCTACTGCCACTGCCACTGTACTGTGTGCCCTTTCAATGTGGTTTCCTCCACCATCCATGCCCATGCCATAATGCCATACCAGTTCCAGCTCCTTCGAACTACGGCTCTGCACTGCACCCTGGCATCGTGATGAAACTCACGATCGTATCAACTTTCACCCGCTAACACTTTCACTTCTACTCTGAAACTCGACCACGTTCTTTCTCCCCAACCTCTTCACATATATTAATCACATCCCACTATTACATCAACTCTCCTGCTTCGCATACTCATGCTTCCTCCACTCCGCCACATATACCTCACACTTACACACAACAAATAAACCTAAACCATACACACATACATCATACACTAAAACTATACTAAAACACTACAACTACACTACAACTACACTACACACACAAACACAAATTTATAAGATGTAGTAAATATGTACTGCTTCACTGTACTATGTAGTATACATATACATACATGTACCTACTTAGAGATATTCTATTCTCTCCCCTCCTCTTTCCTACACCCAATACTTATACATACAACTATTTTATGTGAACAACATTGTACCTAGGCTGTACACTACAGTAAAAAATTCAAAATTTCTCAACTACTCATTCACAATTGTAATGACTGTGACTAAGACTGTGGATTGCTTTCAAAACTTACAATATAAATAGTACAGTGCTTGTTTAAAAATTACAAAAATCTGCCGATTTTTACCATGTGTATTGCTGCATTATATTACTCGATGTAAAGACTAGGTTATGGGTACCTAAATATTTAATGTTCAACAAACTTACCAATTTTACGTAATAGTGGTTGGATTTTAAAAGTTTTATACTAATGGTGACAAGGCAGAGGGAGAAAGAGAATATTCAACAACATGTATACATATATAGGATTCCGTGTTTCATAGTTCTGCCGGATATTTAGTATATATAAGAACTATCTATGTATATGCATCTCATCTCCAAACCACCATCACCACCAACAAACATACTCGGAAGCTAAAGCTTATTACCAAACTTAGCACTAAATGTAACAAAAACTTTCCGTCTGTTTTCTCTCTCTCTCTCTAGTATGGCTCACTCACAAAGGCAGTAGTGTACTGGCTGTGGTTACAAAACCCTCTTTGATAACAGGACACTAAAAACACGGCTTTGCTTCTGTTCACTTCAATTACACAATCATATAGGTAAGTACTGACAATCTGAATGAACTGTGGATAATAGGAGTAGCGCACAGCCCACAACCGAAACATATAAATTAATGAAATATAAGAAACACAAGTAAAGCAAACTAATCGAGACAAACGAAATCTACTGCACAAACAGCACAATTCGGGTCTCCACCTTTGTCTGTCTTTGGACTGATAGTAATTGTAAAAAGTATAGAACATTGGACTTACGAGATTTCCCCGAATGGTGCAAACGCCTCTCGCAACGTCTGAGTCTCGATTTCCGGACTTAAATCTCCCACAAATATGTGGTAGTGTTCTGAAATAGAAAAAAAACACATAGTTATATAATGACGCTCAATTATTGTATCAATCATCTCTGCTCTACTTTGTGCCACATATTGAGTGGGTGAATGTTAGTGAAGTGAGGATCTGGACTTAATGATATTATTTGCACTTAAGATTTCATTCACGAACGCCATCATCATGGTGCGGACCTGAGAGGCCCTTCAATCAACCCGCTGTATACGTGTACTGCTACAATGTATAATCTTTTAACATGCTCTACAGATACATATAATAAGACAGGAGATACATGCTAACACAACGTCCACGGGGAAATGTGCAATGTTCATAATATTCTTCTACAAAGAATATATAGGATTACACTCAATGCTCAAAATTGCCCAGTTTGTTTTACAACACACTACATACAATATACCTATATAATTATCAAGAAAAATAAGCTCATATTTATAATATAATGATGAGAAACGTCTTCAATGTTCTTAACAATTTATTGATTGTTATGGTTACAAGAAAAGATTGCATTTACTGGAGAATACTAAAGGGCACATTGTGTACGTACCGCTATTAAGCCTTTCACAATGCAAAACCAATACTCTGTTTCAACTCCTCGCTCCTTGTATTTTTGATGCTGGAGAGGAAAATTAGATTTCAGACTGCCATATTGTCTGACCTCATGAAATCAGATAGTAGGATGATAAACTATGATAGCGGGCAGTGATGAGTAACAATATGAAAAGAAAAAAGTTTTATGGTGAAAGGGAAGAAGGGAAAGTAAATACATATCTGGATACAACTAGCAACAGATATACAGATGAAATCTCATTGTTATGATACGTTCTAACAAGATCCACCCAATGTACCGATATCAAACAAGTTACAAGATCACAAGACTTAGTTCAGATTAGAGACGTGCCTGGGCTTGCAAAACCTCTCTTTTTAGACATGGGCCTCAAAATTACTAACACCTTACAAGGTCATCCTGGCGCCTTCCATTCTCGATAAGGATTGCATCAAAACCATTTTGCTTCCAGTTTTAAGAAATAACGTGATACATTTTGTCGACTCAAAATACAATACTAATAATGTTTTCTATTTGTACATTTGAATTATATTTGTCATGCATAATAACATATCAAGACAATTCCGCGTAAAACTATCAAAATCACGAAAGAAATTCACGTTTATTTGCTATGGTCTTAGATGAAAACATTCATGGTAATTTTCGAATGGAAATTTAAGACATAATACCGCGCAGATTTTATTTTTCAACAAAGAATATTTAAATGTGTTCCATATAATAATATCGCTGATAATAATACGGAGCATATGGGCATGAAATCATTTGCCCAGACATCTCACTAGTTCCCAAGCCATATATTTAAGAATTATATTACACACAACTTTAGAGAGTATCACTGACTGGAGGCAGCTTTGTATGGGCTCTGATGGAAATGCAACTCAAGAAAAATGGAAAGGAAACTTATGTAAAACTAAATGTACAAAAAATAATACCAGTACGTAGGTGGGTGGACTGCTGCCTAATAAAAATAGTTTGGTAGCTGGAAATATAATATGCCATGTAATATTTGTATATTATTGTGCTTCAACGTGCATGATAAAGATCACAAAGAATTTTTGAGAGAGGGGATTGAATTCTGGTTACTTGAACTCAGGTAGTAGCTATTTAAATGGTTCGATAAGCATACTGACGCCGGAAGAAGAGACTAGCAAATGGAGTAAAAAAATATACGTAGCATGCAAGATTGTAAATACGTTGCCTTGGGTGTTAAAAGATTTTCAAAGAACTATCACAAGACTTGGTCTAGAATCAGTTTCACATACTCTTAGAATAAATGCATCCTTAGCTTAGTGTGTATATAGCTTCGAACAACATCAGTTTTAGTTTTACATTGTACCATTTGCGTATCTACTAACAATTTAATAAAATTCGGATTAAATTGAAAGTTATTGAAAAATGAGAGCTGCAAATCGGGGGGAAAAAATTCAATTACTTAACGTGACCACATCCTATGGCATCCTACTGACCTGTAGCATTACAGGACTGAAAATTCGAAGATAAAGTTTTGTTGGTTGCATCCTTAGTTTTGTGAACACAATAAAGAAAATGTGAAAAACGGAGCCAATGATGAGATTTTTTTGCTACTAACTACTTACTTATAATATATAAGAAGCATGAAAGTGTTGTAAACGTCAGGAAGGGAAATATGGTGCAGTAAGAATTTAGAAATATTGTGATAATTTTTTGGGTTTGTTTGCTCTTGCAGAGAATTTTTGGTGGCAAATGGGTTATGAAAGGACATTGGTATAGAAGAAGGAGAGGGACAAGGAGTTTCACATTCGGAGATAATAGAGATGAGTGTAGGACTTGTGTTTCTAGATGCAGGGAGATATGAGCTCGACAAACATAACTGGAACGAATGTTGTTTGCCACTATGTGGAAATTGTAGTGAATGAGAAGTGAATTGCGTAGGAAAGGGAGTACACAGACGAGAATTACTTGTACATTTTGCCATGAGGAGGCAACACACCATGACACATACAAAGAACACAATACAAGGCAGGGCTAAGAAAGTTTATATGTATGTGCAATAAAATGACATGGAGAAAGGGGGTGGGAGCAGCATGGAGGAGCTCCCGGCAGTCATGGGGAGCCAAGAACAGCCACCAGCATCATGCGGAACCTCCACGAATGCATCAACTCTTTGGCAATTGATTAGCATTTTTGGCAAGAAGCAAAATTTTACTATTCAATCCTAGAACACTATTGCCATATACTCGCATGGGTTCCGAGTGCTTCCACTACATCCACATCTACCATTGTTCACATGCTACGATCACTGCCTCACTTGACTCTCGCTCTGACTCCAATTCTCTCCAACACTAACACCAACCACCATCAACCATACCACCACTACCAGTCCCTACTCCACTAGTCTTAGTCGTAGTCCTTCCTTGTGCACCACAACAGTCGTCGTCGCATGCAGAGTCTAGCAGTCGCCTCAGTCGCCTGCCCTCCCTAGGAGAACAAAACGCCGTGAGACGAACCCAGAGAAACTCTAAGTGCCCACCACCCAACTTCCAGCCCAATGACTACTTACTCCTGCTCACTCTGACTTCAATGACAAGTGCATTTCAATATAAACATAAGCTCAGCTCAATAACCCAGTCCACACAAACATTCCCTAATGCCTTGGCCAACTATTCCACGAATCCTACGTGCAAACGATACACCACATAATGCTTCCAATACTCACAAACTCCAGTCAACAAACACCAAGAAGGATCACTGGAAAAACCTCCGTTTGTTACACTACAGCAGAGCATGAACACTAAACAGTTGGAGCGAGTCAACGAAAGTAGAACGACCCAGACCAGTTCTTGTGACCCGATGCCAAGAGGAGCCGAATGGGCATTGGCATTGGCCCTAAAGGGAAAACATACTCTTTTCTTTTTCTCTTTTTCTGCCATCTTGTCCTCGCCAAGCATTAACTCTCTCTCTTTATTTCCCTCTCTGTATTTCTCTGTCTCTCTCTCTCTCTCTCTCTCTTTATTTCCCTCTCTGTATTTCTCTGTCTCTCTCTCTCTCTCTTTACTTTCCCCTTGTTATTGACTCCAACAGATCAATGAAGAAAATTTTGGAACACAGCCTTCAAACACTGCTACCGTCCAACATCAACACACATTCAAATTTGAAATACAATCCAAATACTACGATATTCTTCCCGATCTCGTCATAAATCACGGAGCTATCTATTCTGTGCACTTTTTACAATTTCGCCCTTTACACAACATTCCTTTGCATTCTGAAGACTAATCTTTGCATGCTCTTGAGCTTACACCCTTCCTTAGCATCCTCTGTCGTTCATTCAATCTGATTATATTTTCCTCTCCTCTCCCTTCTACACCACCACCGCCCACCCTACGTCGACTATTTCAGCACCATACTTAATTATACTGCCACTTTGTCAATGAAAAAGCAAAAGCCAGCCTTCTCAACGCAAAATTAGGTAAGTATAAAAGACTGTCAAGAATCAAGGCCTTCACGTCCCATTCTCTCTTTTACTTTTACTACTGCGCCGCTTACAAAACTTTTCCACTTTCCATTCTCCTATCGTATACTCGACATTCTCAAATGCTGATTATTTAAACCAACTTCAACATTTCTCTTACAATAAGCCTAATACCTCTTCAGAATAACACAATTAGCCGATAAACCGTTTGTACTGTGCAAACACTGCACTGTGTTGTTCATGCTCACACATTTTACAAACACAGTTGAATTCGCTTTATATCTCTATGAGGGAGCTACACAATGCTCGGCTATAAAGTAGACGGAGTGTTCAGTCGCAGTCAGCAGTGTCTACACAATAACACACAGTAGCAGCTACTGATAAGAACACCAACTCCGATCAATTTACATCATATCATAACTAACAAAACAGTCACAATGCCATTATTACTAGATTAGTCAAAGAGGAAATATTATATCCAAGCAGACAAACGGGAAATGAGCGTGAAAAAATGAAGGCTTCTTATTCAGTGGGGAAATTAGTAATCGCGTGTAAAAATGAGCAGCGTATAAAATTGTGTAGCACACTAAAACGTGTTTGAAGGTACAATAGTACCTATAGAGATTTAGTTATATATGTACGTGCACAAACGCTAAACAGCTAAAGGATACAATGTGAGAGAAAGAGAGACTTGAACTGACAGCTCGCCATGTAACAATACGCACATCAAAATGGATAATAAACGAGCAATTCCTCTTTGATCTCTCAAGTCATGACAAGAGCGACGAACAAAACTTCGATCCGTTAATTCAATTCATTCAAAACCAGAAGAGAAATTGATTGATGCATAGGACGATTGAAGAATGAATCACTCTAACAATTCCCAATTAGTTATCTCATTTTACTAAGTGGTTAATAAAATAAAATCACACCATTACATTTAATTAAATGTAATTCTTCCATGTAAAACTTTTATATACCTATAAAGGTTTACACGTGTAACATTGAAATTAGTTTGAACTTTGAATGCATTCACAAGTGAACTTTAAAAATACGTCAAATTCATAGTTTTTAATTTACTAAGAAAGTTAACAAGTTTAATAAATATTTTAACTCATTACTTGCAAAACCGAAGGTGTGATTTATTTCCCAGACTGGGAAACTAAATTCAATATTTATTTTCGTATGTATGCCACCTTGGTGAATGGTTTTTCGAGCCGTGATACCCCATATATGGTATTGATTTATAAATACACTTTAAGCAACACTAGGTTTACGCATACCTAGGTGTATATGCTTGGTAGATGTGAAATTATTCAACCGAAATTTACTGCATCCAATCTTACATGTATCATTTCATTTTGCTTGTTTTGAAATTTAGTAAATTTCCAAGCCTATATAGATGATCCATTAAGTTAACATTGTTATGCATTCGACCGCACATGTTATTCAAGATATGAAAGCAATTATAGGTATACAGCTTAACACAATTCCATGCGCTCACATTTGATAATAAATTAATAAATTGCATTTAACTAGTGAAACTGCGGCCGCGCTCCAAACGGGTAAAGGTGTAAATATACTAGCTACAATTTTAGACCCGCTAAGCTGACAATTGTTAAAACTAGGCAGATTGGAAATTTCATTATTATTACATTTAATTGTGAACCTGCACTTTAGTTTTGCAATTTAAATATAATATACTTATATCAATATGATATCACTCCAGTAGACTAATTCATTCAAAAAATAAATAAAATAAAAATAATTGATTACTCCAGATGAGGGGAAATTGTTCGGTTGAGTCACTAAAGTTTTATATAATATATTATTATTTTTACAATAAATAGTTTGCTCGTTTCTTTGACCCAATCACAATGAGTGATTCTAAAGAAAATAACCTGAAGCTATTCCAGAGTTTCAGTAGTGTCTGGAAATATATCTTCATTTCACATGGGTTTTTCATGTCTGCGTGTTACGATAGGACTTACATTATTGATGTTTATACAGTTATAGTATGACGGTATGGCTAACTAAAGATGAGTGGGTGGGTTTGGTTTCACTTGGAGTTAATGGGTTGGAGCACAATACTACATGGCTGTACTGAGAGGACGGGGGAATGAATTACGGTTCCCATTTTGTTCAACAGTACAACAAGGGGAAGGGTAGCAAAATCATAATTGTGTCATCGTACCTTTACAGGTTATTAATATATTATAGCAGTTTCTACAGAACAGAAACGGCGCATAAAGCAGCGAACGAAGGTCTACTCATTGTCAGTTAAAAGGACAATGGATTCTGTATAGAGACAACCAAGTCATTTGGCCGTTCTCATTCTATTTTCCTTCAAACTCCTTAGTGTTCAATTTATAGCTATCCAGTTATGCTACTTTTTATTCACAGAATTCCTATGCGGCTAACTAGGCTGTGTGAACAAAAAGTTTCCACGTCTGTTTTCATAGACAAACGTTCTATAACTCCAGTTTCACGCTAAACGTCGTCTGATCATTTATTTCTCGTCTACTTATATGCACACACAGCGATGTGCTACAATAAAACAACCTATCTATCTAGACTAAAGCTAACCGTCAAACTGACATTCATCTTTGCTCGACGGCATGGGTCATTTCATGAATCATCCCAGAAAATACATTTTTACTGCATTTATATTATCAGCTAAAATTGACTGTAGTCGAGCTATCGATCCAATGCACACTGCAAAGTTCCCACTTCTCAGTAATACATTCACACAGAAAATGAATTGGCTTCACAATCATAATAAAAGATACTGCATAAGTTAATTGTAACCACTATCATTTCAATGTAAGTACCAATATTTTTTTAAATTAACTCTGCATGACTTATTTGCGTCTATACAGGTCTATAGATATTATGTTCTTGTACACATATACAACGAATCATAATGAATAATTTGAAAATCTTTCGAAAAACACGTCATGATGTTTAAGCGGTTCACAATTTCCAGCTGGATGTATGATTTAATACACAAATGACTATTTCAGCAACTGTCAGAGTCAACATATTGCTAACATATTGGAAACTCATATAATAATATCTATACTGCCATTGCGTACCGTAGAACAGAAGGGGAAAAATTCTACCATGTCTCATTCAGACATTCCAAATATTTCTTTCATCTCATAGTCACTGTGCAATTCAAAAGGTTCGTCTCTGTTCACGAGTGCATTGTGAACTGACTTCACACGAATTCATTTCATAAGAAGAAATGAGCATTCACATGTTATGAGATTTTCATCGTCAAGATGTCAATCAACATGATGCTATCAAATAAAACACCATTGTCACTTGACATAGTTATACTTATTATTAATAACTAATCAACAGAATTCTTTATAATAGCACTTACAAAAATACTTCTGTGTGCTCAAACATGTGCACAATATATGAAATCAAGCTAAATCAAATGTACTGTACTATACAATATAAAATAAACTGAGAATTGTAATTGTAATATTGAGAAGTTTGACAGTTATTCACGAAATTTGTTAGTTGTTTTCGAAAACGTGTATTATTTTGTGTCTATATCCAAATTAAAATCAATAATACTTTAGCTGTTACCAAAAAACACACACACTCTCTCTCCTACTCAAAAACATATGAACCCCATAAAAATTTGACATCTGGAAATGAAGACTATGCACTCTGCATAATAATAATGCTAGCAACACTCTAACTGCCTATGAAAAAACCGTATTGGGTTTGAGTGAATGATAACTAGATAAAAAACGTGTTCAGTTGATTCAGTTCTCATTGTGTGCATTAAAAACGTCATAGGTAGCTCGGATATGGATCGAAATAATATAATTCATGCATGAAAACAGGTTTTATAATTGTTTCCACACTAGTGGAGGAACGTGTGGCTGTGTCAGGACTCAGGAAACGGAAATCAGAAGGGGAGTGGAAAAAGAATACGGAAGCTTCGGAAAATTGGGAGTGGAAAAGCATGGATGGTCTCACTTGGAAAGTTGTGGCAGGAGGAGAAATAAGTTTAGATAACTATAGCCGAGACCCATTCATCGACTATCATAAGAAAAAAGTGATCGGGAATGAAAAGGTATAGAAAAAAGTATTCAACAGGTATCAAGATGTAGTTTCCTACATCGTCAGTCTCAACTTACAAGCTCATCTCTCACCTCTTTACACAAACAAATCCCATCCCTGGACGACCAGTTCTATTAGTCTAATTCATTTTCTCCGTCTTCCACATCCTTCACCCACCATACTCAACACACATCCATTTTCCTCACACATTCCTCCACTACTATCATATTGCTTATGTGCGTGTAAATCTTCAACCAGTCCTCTACAACTTACAACCCACTGCTGCAGACTGCCACACTGCAGTAATCTGAAACGAACGCAGTGAGCAATGCGTGCAAACTCTTGACTACAGACTACAGACAGACATACACTTTGTACTCCCAACCAACCAACTCAGCCACCAGCTAGCCAAAACCAAGAAAGAACAAATACAACCAACACTAGAATACAGGGGAAAAGTACGCAGTTGAATTTCAAGCCTCCATTCTTCTTCCCTTCTCCGCCTTTCTGCTCTTTTCATTTTCCTCTCTCTTTCTCTCTTCCATATCTGTCTCGTGGCTTCCACCAAATTCATACAGCATTATTGACTTAATTAACACCAATTTATAACTTCCACTGTGCTACCACCTGATTAACAAATGTATTCATTACTCCTGCATGCTGCAACGCTTTCAAATTCATTAGCATCTCAATAAATAAACAATTAGTTCTGTGCCCGTCCTCGTAACCCTAGGCCTAATTGTAGTACAAAATGAAAAATGCAAACGAAAAATGCGGGCGTAATTGGATGGTGCACGGAAAAGATGAAGATGGATAATATTTTGTACCTGATTTGCTACTGAGAGACGAGGTCTTGGAATTGTCCATTGCTGGTTTAGGTGGAACAGCCAGCAATGGCATGTGGGGAGCCGGGGATGCTCCCACGGTGGCCACAGTGGCCGTCGTAGGGAGCATGAGTGCTGACATTGTGGCCAACATGCCGCTGGGGTGACGAAGGAGTGGGGACGTCAACAGACCAGCGGCTGGCCCGGACGGACAACAACAATTGGCTGGGAGATACACTTTGGCATGAAATGGGGGAGGACTGATGGTAGAAGGGAACAGAAGATCGGATTCCGTCTTGATTGCTGGTAGTGATCCTCTCCAAGATAAAATCGTGGGCTGCGCCACGAGTAAAACGGCCCTGGTTGACAGGGTCAGCTCCGTGCACAAGGCACAAGTTCCCAGCAATAAAATAATTTACAATACGTTCCACTCAACTTGTTCCGAAAACTTTCCAACTAAACCCTTGTATCTCTATATACGATTTCCTAGTGCACTATGAGTTGAGATGGGAGATTGTATAAATGTAGAGTTAGAGTTGCCCTCTCGGAAACTCCTTTATAAAATGTTGATTTGTCACTGCTTTTTACAGCCTACTTTTTGATAGCTAATGTCAACAATTTCTAACGTTTGGATATAATCTCGTGATATGGATAATATATAAAGTAAATAGAATATGATTGCACTGGTGTCTCTGATTATTTTGCACGATAGCCAAACTTCACAATGTCTCGTTCTCTCTCGCAAATGTTAATTATTATTTCGAATATATACACACACACTTGAAAATGTGTTGCGGATGAAAAATGTGGCAGTTTCTGTAATTTGCACAGCAAATTCGTTCCGTGGTGTTGTTGCAATCAACTTTGTTTCAATTTAATATTTTGTGCAAACACTGCTGTGGTATACAAACACACACAACTTGTATACGTAGACTACGACACTGAACGAGGTGACTTGAGAATGCAACAAAATGTGCGCGCTGTGAAAGAAGAAAGTTTACTCGTAAAAAACTGGCGATGCAGTTAAGAATTGAGCATTTCACTTTTCGCCGAGTACAATAGCAAGTATTTTGTATCGCGGAAATGATATTTAAACGAAAACGAGGATTCGTTTAAAACTTCGAGCTTTGGTTGTCTTCTATGAAAAAAGTATTATTTTGAACGGGAAATACGGAAGAGGAAAGTGTGCGGAACATGAGTACGAAAAGAAATGAGTGTTAAAAGGAGAGTTTTGGTGTGATGGATGATAATATGCAAACTCAGGTAAATATTATGAATAATGTGTCAACAGGTTCGAGAGGATTTTGGAAAGAAACTAGAGTTGCAGCAGTGTCAAAAGACCATTAACAATAATATGCGAATGCGGCTCGATGCTCACGATCAGCTCAGCTAGAAGTTTTGCCTGTAATAACAACAAGTGGATAGAGAAAAGAGGTGCGCTTCAAATAGAGCAGTGAGAGGAATCACAGGCGTACGAAAACTGAGCCGAAATCAACGACTACGGCTTACTCTCTTTTCGTTCGCCGATACCCACCGACCGACTGCGATCAATCCCGAATTTCGGTTTCTTTTCAGTTAACTCAACTCACTTGCCGTAGCCGAACGTATCACTCATAGACCTTCTACAACCCTTAGCTTAGCAACCCAGTTTGCTTTGGAATTATATTTTCTTTCTCTCACCAAAAACACTGCCACCCTTAAACACACATTCTCCTAGCTTTGCAGCCTTCCAGCCCTTCCCTCATTTCATAATATGCTCTCACTTTCCTGTAGCCGTCTTCTCATACAAACTCCTATATTACTCCTCGCCCTCACTCACACTCTACACATACATATAGCCTTCCCTTTATAACACATCAGTTCTGCATACATTCTGCCTTTGTCCTTCCCTCACTCAAAACGCAGTCTAATAAACTTTTCCCACATTGTTTTCTATGAACTTCAGCTCAACTACTTGCATGTACTTTCACATGCACAAATCTCAACACGACTGTATTAATACAAAGTATAACAAACAAAATTTATTTATAATACACACACCAGTCTACGCATACACAATCAAATTCGCCGTACATAAGCGTAGACTTGCTTCGTTGCAAAAACACTGCCGAACTGTGCAATAACAAAGAAAACGTTAAAACTTATTTCTCTAGTTAGTGCCATCAAAGTTTATTTCGCAAATAAAAATAAAAATACTTGTGATTACTAACAAATTCAAATCTAATCATTTATTCTGTAGACTGCATTGTAGCTACAAGTCATATTCTTTCTTTCTCTTTCAAGCTAACCACATGTTACGCTACTTAAATCTCTTTTCTTTTTTGTTACAAATACCAAAACATTTTTTAACAATTTATAAAACTATATTGGTATAAAGTGAAATTCAAAATATGTTTAATAAAATTCAAAATCATTTTCGCTTTTGTTTTTTACAAGAACGTGGGAATAATAATCGTGTTGTGTTAACGTGCCCATTTATCCATGTTTCAAAATTAGTATTTCAGCCCGATAAATATAATTCTAATGTACAAGTATGGGATGAAAAAATGGCAAATCTGCACACGGATATTACGAGCAAAATGATTGCGCTTTCCAAAACTCGACTTAACTCATTTTTAGAACTGATATGCGGCAGAATGTAGTAGATGCATGGTAGCGCAAAGAGAGGAAAAGAGGTTGAAAATAATGGCAGTCCCATCGGGTTAGGATTTACGGAACAATAGTTGATGCATGGTGATTGCTTTTAGGGAAAGCTACAATGCACAAATGGAAACAAAGAGGAAAAGTTACAGTTGAAATACATTTTAACTTGTGAGCATAAAAATTGCATTATACAAAGTGTACACAGAAATTGATACAAGTGGAAGATGTGAAAAAGAGAAGGCGCTCTATTCGATTAGTATTTATACTACACTTACAATAACTAGAACCCTAAACAATCCCAATCGATTTTATCGATACCAATCAACATTATACTGTAAATCAAAAATATTGCATGTAGAAAAATATTATTTTAGAGTAGGTATTCAAAAATTCAAAAGCCCACCTACAATTTACATCTCCAATGCTCAAATGGCGAGCCATCATTTAAGTTTTCAAATCTTGTGTCATCTAAGTGACATAAAAACTCAAAAGGTTGATCAATGTTCAAGAATAAGTGTAATCCGATTGTTGCGTGCCCGCCAAGAAAGGAACATCGGTGCTTAGAAATATTTCGACAAGAAAGCACATTTGCAGGGGTAGGCATTTGTAACATGACGAAACCTTGCGTGGGAATTCTTGTATAGTAAACGTCAATGTAGTATAGTAGTCATCGCACGTACAAAAATTATT
This sequence comes from Pogonognathellus longicornis, assembly GCA_034694085.1. NCBI lineage: Eukaryota > Metazoa > Arthropoda > Collembola > Entomobryomorpha > Tomoceridae > Pogonognathellus > Pogonognathellus longicornis. Next base: position 68,205 of record JAQFYB010000165.1, read on the forward strand.
GTAAACAGACTTTCAAGCAAACCGAATAAAAAGGCTTAAAAATCTCTGAGAATTTGCGAAACTTTTTTACTAATATGGATGAATTTAAAAACTAAACTGTTTAAAGTATGTGCTGGTGAATTACAAGTAAAATAATTACAACATGTCATATTTACTTTCAGATACAATTGAAAATGGTCGTTTATAAACTTGATATAAGATGCACTGTGGACTAGCGAGTGGTAAATTTAAAATGGATTGTTTAGTAATTTGGGCGGGTTGTTTAATTTTCAATTAGACTGACTGTGGCGTTCAGCGATAGTGTTGGGTCGGTATGTAGGTTTAAAAGTTTGGTGAGCGAATGTCGTGAAGCCTAGGACAGCCACCGGTTTATTGCACAGAAGACAGAAGAAAATTGAGTGAATGCACACATTATATATATACACAGGTTGTGAAGTGCAAGCCATATATTGCAATGTGTTCTTCGAACGGTAAAATAATGGAGAATTCCAAGCATCGCTTGTATCCCGAGAGGAACGTGGAGTAGGAATCGGTAGTTACGTCAGTGGAGCATATTATCATGAACCTACTTGTCAACATGGTTTGTGAGGAGAATGACTAAGGAAAGCATCACCACAAAATGGTCAAAAGAGTATGTAGCATCAGGAGGAGGACATGGAATGCTAGCTCGACAAAACAGTGATCTCAACCGACAGCCAATTGAAAGCCATCAACGTGACGGGAATCGACAATTTTTAAATTCCTCTCGCTTCTCTGTGTTTTGCAAGAGTCCTTCTTTATGCGTATTTCCTCGTCTGTGATATCTCCGTGGACACTGGAGTCTCTCTCCCGGCATCACTATTTTACTTTTACTATTTCCACTACAGCTATTGCTTACACAACAAAATCTAGAACAACGACAAATTAGCGTCTCCTTTCTTTCGCCATTAAACAACCAATCTTTGATCATTTATGCTCCTCTGAATCTCTACATTCTGACTCACTCACCACTTTCCAACTTTCACATTCCTCATTTACATTTCCCATCCTTGACTCACTCTTTCGAATCATTTGCTTTGTCAACACTCAATAAATCTCTGCAAAATCCAAGCCAAACAAATATATGATCTTCTATTCAATTCTCCCTCTTTGGAAACATTACAATTCACTAAACTCGTGTCCTCACGTACTCACCTACCAGTCTTACTCTTACTCCATCAGCCAAACAACACTCAGCTATCTTCACTGGCCAAATTCCCATAGTTTCTTTAACAATATTAGCGAGTTTATGGGCAACCTCTCATAAGAATGAACAAATTGCTACCACGAATGACTAATTGCGTGTCATTGGATCAAACAAAATTCCCTTACATAGAAAGGTGCAGAGAAAGACTTAAGACAAAGAAAAAACATGACAAAGAGAAAGCTTACGGTAACAAAACAAATAAAATACAGTCATGCTGGCTTAATTAAACTGAAATTCCATGCAAGGCTTGCTTATGTACTTCCTTTGCCTCCCTCCTTCTTTTCTTTCTTACTAAAGCCGCGTTGTTATTGAGACAAATGCGTATTTACTCATTTCTGGTATTGCTCCATTCCATACATTTCCTTTTTCACAATAAGACTCATGCTATGTAGCTACGACTAAATATAAAATCAAAGAAAAATCCAATGCCGTCGTAATTGGAATGTAATTCGTGAGACAAAAGATGAAACTAGAAGAAATGTCACGTCATCCTCCGAGCTCTCAGCAGGACTTTAAGTAATACAACACAATCGCCTTTAATGTCAGACACGAACAATCGAAACAAGGCCAAATACGAGAAAGCTACGTATAATCGCACACTTCCTCACAACAAAAACAAACTACAACAGTCATCTCATATTCACATTACCCTTATACCAATTTAATACACACTACACAAAAACCCGCCATAATACAACCAGCAATCTATTTACCCGAAGTGTAGGCACATTATACATATACACCCATATAGTGCATGTGAATTAACACTATACGACACTTTATTATAAAAGTAATACAAAAGTAGTGTTATACCTATGTATTAGTTTTGCTTAGCCCCCTATATATAAGCATTAAATAGTGGTAGGATGAAGTAGTGTGTAGTACGCGACGTAAGTTGTGAACTGTGTGCTGTCTGCACTTAGACTCAATCACACACTTCATTACAAGGTATTGGGCAATCGAAAACAACAACAATAAAACACAAGTGCTGTTCACTTGACAGAAAACTTCGATTGACTTTTATTGCGTTCAGAACAAGCAAGAAGTATGAGCAACAAAAAAGAAATAGAGCTTTTGATCTGTGTTGAGGTCAGTCCAGGAGCACCAAACTTCATGATTTCCCCTTTCATTTTACCTCCAACTCACTAAACCAATTCTGTTTTAGTTGCTTAGTTCACACTCAACCATCAGTAGCTGCTTAACTATGACTTGTCTGTTTCCGCCTCAACTTATATCCCCATACCATACCACACCGTCATACCATTCCTCATGTACACAACACAATCCTACTATGTGTGTAGTATCAACCAAAAGATACTTTACTCAGAATGTGATACAAACTCATGTACTTCTCTGCCTTAATACCTATTTACACTCCAATATTAGCAATACTGTCTATCTCATGTGAAACTCTCCACACTCTAATACAAGGAACACTTTAAAAATGCTTTATTCAAACCATACACAATATTAAGTCTATAGCGTGCTCATCTCACAGATTAAATAGTTTCTGTTATTTTATTTACTATGTATGCACTGTGCTATATATACTTGTATATTAACGCTACATGTTTTTGCACAGGGAAATATTCATTACAAGGTGTAGTGTATTATTACTACAAACCTATCTATTACTACAGAGCCACTACACTAAAAAGCAATATCACTTAGTTAGCACAAGTTAAGAAATGTAGCTATGCAGCAAATGAAACGTAGTTTGGCGATCTTATTACTAAAGGAAGTAACATTAGATTGGGAAAGAATGCGAATACTGCGGGAGGTGGGCACAATGAGCAAAAGCAAGACAGGGAAGAAGATTTTGGGAAATTTCTGGGTGTTATTATGTGCAGATTTCTGAGTTGATGATTAGAGAGATAAGGAAGACTTTGATGAGGATGGTGGAGTGTTAGAAGGAGTGTAGTACGTAGAAGTAGTGGTGGAAGGCGATGGTGAGTGGAATACAATAAAAGGGAATGGAATACAATGATAGCTAATACTTGGGTGTAGCTGTTAGCGTCTGAAGTCTAAATAGGGAGGAAGGGAAAGATGGAATGGAAAAGACGGGTGGTGGCTGTAAATGGTGTGAGGCACGAAGAGAGGGTCGGAGGCAGGAGCAAGGCACACACTACACGATGAGAGTGAGTGAGCACGTCTCTGGACTGACCTCATTAATGCGTTCTCATAAAACCCGGTATCCTGAGCCAATCAATCCTGCAAAAGCATCCTGTTAACGGTAGATAACAGGAAGAGTTCATGCATCCCAGATCCAACAAAAATGGAATCTATTATCAGATGCAATGGCTTTCACTGCTCTCTCGGCAGAATTAAAAAGACTCCACTTGGTGTACGCATCACACAAAGTCAAACGACTACTTTTTCATGTGTCACGACGTAATTTCTATGTAAATATATTGTTCTTCACCAGTCATTCCGTCGACCGGAAAAAAGGGAAAAAAACGACTGCAAATAAACCGCAATGACTTGCTGGAATATCTGTGATATCGGCGCTTATAAAATGAATTCTCCACTCGACTCAGTCTTTCCTTGTGAGCTAACCACCTTCATACACTTACACTTTGTAAATATAAACAATGCATTGTATTACCATATAGCTCTCTATTTCAACGAATATTATACCTATATTTATCCACCTACTTACATTATCCTCTATGCTGACAGACAATAGCATAGATAGCATCAACATCAAGTACTAGTCGTGAAACCGGTTTCACTTTACTTATTGTTAGTAGTTGCACCAAACACACTGCACATACACACTCTACACATACACACTGCAAACACACACATATATAGACGCCTGGTGTGCCATTCTTTTCTTATGTCATTTTGAGTCTGGTATTTGTACACGTATCACATATTAGGTACTAGGAGAATGTACACCAGTATGTTCTCACGGGTCGAGAGCAACTCGAGTGCATATAATACACACAGAGAGAAAGTTGTTCACTGTGAGTCATGTAATTATGTATATGTGTGTATGTTTTCCTCCTTTATTTGGCTATGCCTAGAGAGACTGCCTGCCACGCTCTTTTAGATGTATGCAAACAGAGTCTATAGCTAAACAACGAACCACAATGGCAATGAATGGCAAACATTTTCCTATCTATCGGAACATTACCACTTCTACAACCTCACCACGTACGGCAAAACTACAATCTCTTTAAGAAACATCACTAAAACTCAAATCACCAGCAATCCCAAATACTTTTAGCCTCCAGTGTGTTATCTCAACGTACATTAGCACAATTACCAATCATTCTACTCTGTTCATTTCCAAAATTGACAATCAAATAAACATTAGCACATACACACAAAGACCATTACTACTTTAAATCAACCAAATTAAATTTCAAATATAAACACGGTCGCCATCAAATTCAAAGCTGTGGAACAGCTCTAAATATTTATGCATCAATAGATTATAATAGCATCTACACCAAATGTTTAAAATATTCCACATTCAACATTTTCCGTTCTGTGCGACAGTAAAATTTGAAGGAACATTTATTGTAACATTTTTTGGTTGTGCTGTACAAACTGTAGTGTAGTGCTGATGCAGTTCCGTGGAATTGTGACATTGGTGGAAATACAATGGAAGTTTCATTGTCTAACGATAAGTAGACTCTTTGTCTTTTTTTTAAAAAAAAAAGGAAAAGGCTCTGAAACACATTTCTCCGTCCAATCTCCGAATTCGACCTAACTTCCTTCTCAATGTATTTTCACTTCTCTTTCTCCGCCTAAAACAGGAATTCAAGTTGCAAGCAACTTGACTCCAGTCAACTGCTGACTGTGTCTACAGACAATAATCTCATCTCCTTTTTATAGCTTCATGAATACAGATGCAAAAAAAGTCTCATGCTCATCCAGCCACCACAAACCACACAGTTTACAAATATAAGAATTGTTTAGGCCAACGTCATCTTTGCTAAAGGAATGGGTGAGCAATTTAACTGTAGCTTTTATTAAAACACACAGACTCAGCGTCCCTCTCTGGACACTACAAACTGCAAATATATGGACAAATGACCCAACTATTTTTTAAGGCAGCATTGAATACTTATTATTACACAACTAAAAGGATCTATTATAACCTGCATATACAATAAAAGAACTAAAGTACAAAACAGTCACAGCGTAGGTGATAGGGCTACATGTATTTTATATCACATACATATTATATTTTATATATAGACACCAGTGGGAACGTGTTAGTGCAAAAGGAATTGAACACAACGGTAACGACAATGTCAAAATGGCAAGTGTAGACAAGTCTGTGCCTTGTGAAATGTGAATTGTGTATGTGGAAGGTGAAATGGTGGAGGAGGACTACAGGAGCAGTGACTATTATAAGTAATGAGTGGAGGGATAGAGACGAACGAGGTAATGGTAAATGGTCGTCAAAAAGCAAGTTGGAGGAAAAGGGAATGGAAATGTGAATGTTCAGTGGAACTGGCAATTAAAAGCAATTGTGAGTGAGTCGATTGGTGTAGGTAGCAGAGGTAGCTACTAGTAAACGGTAAAAATAAAGATAAAGAGGCTAATGGCAGTTATGCATGTGTCATGCTACAGGTATTTATGCAATGAGAGCAGTCCATGTTCCATTCCCGCTACTGCCGCTCCAGATTACAATCGAGGCAAAAAACGAATTACGAAGTGGTGCAAGCCACGTAATGGCACAAAGCCGATCCTTCTCTATTCCTTATACTTTCTACCCGTTAAGCTACTTGCATCATGGCATGGGATTGATGGATCGATGTAAAGCAGCTACAATGTACAGACAAAAACCAAACACAAAGCTCTACACACTACCTTTCTATAATCACTGTATAATACAAACTATAAGTAAACACCCAACAGAATAACACACACACACACTCAGCCCATATTATACAAAAACTATGGAAATGCAGCCCTGTACTAATATTGTACCTTTATAACTCACATCACATCAGTCGGCAGTCGTCTCGCATCAAGTTCAGCGTATTTCGCACTCAGTATTTGGTAGCAACAATATCAGCATGACATTATAATATTCACGCTAATATTGAGTGTGA
>JAQFYB010000166.1:0-74147 GCA_034694085.1 Pogonognathellus longicornis
AAACAAATAGCGAAACGGTTTGGAACAATTAGCATCATTCGTTTAGTCAAAGCACTTTTGGACAATTTAATATCTCGTCACAAACAAATAGCGAAACGGTTTTGAACAATTAGCATCATTGGTTTTGTCAAATTTGTTGTACATGACCTCTAAAGTCGCCAGCTCATTGTGAACATAACCTCTGAGTCGGGAAGCTGTAGTGTACACCAATCTCTAACATAAGATAACCCCAAACCGGATGTAGCAGTCGTAATATAGTATATACATGCAAAATGTGTGAGTGAAAGTTGTATGCATACTACATGCTATAACCTTACAGCAGTTGAGTTGCACTTGTTTGACTAAAGATTCTTGGTTGCTTCCTCAAGTCAAGTTCTTGTTCACCATATTTTTCTATTTTGTGTTGTGTACGTTAAGTTTAAGTTGTAGCGTGAAGCGAGAGGGAACAATGGAAAAAGAAGTAAAAGTCCCCCTAATTTTTTCAACCTGGCAAATCTCCAAAATCGTAATTACTTAGGTTTCGTTTTGCAATGCAGACTACTACTATCTGTGAAATATAAAGGGAAAGGAGGAGAGCAAGCAATGGAAATGTTAAATGTTCATACATACGACATCCAAAACACTAAACAGCTTATGTGCATACGGCGTAAATACGTTCTGAGAGTTTGTATGTATAATGTAATGTGGTGGTAGTGTGTTGTGTACGTGTATGTGTGCAAGATTGGGTGCCTGCCTCTCCAGTTGTAGTCTTGTCGTCTTTTACTCTCTACTTTACTCAAGTTGACTTTCTTTCGTTTAAGTACTTACTTGCGAAAGAGGATCCAGCAGTCATAGTCAGAGCTATTCTTCTGAAGAACTGTTTTACTTCCTCGTCTACTTGGTATTAAGTACCTAGAAGAAAAGAAGAAGAAAAACTACTTATACTCATCTCACACACTACAGATACACTCCACTACATACAATACACACAATCCGTACTGTGATACTCCATACAAGACAAAGTCAACCCCTTTGTATAAAGTATAAACTACAAGTACATCCGTCAGTATAAATAAATATATGTGTAGTATGTAGGTACATTTCGTATGGAGAATAATATTATATGATTATGTTGAGCGATATTGCTTAATAGTGATATAGTGGAGGAAGGAGCAGAATTTTATCATAGTTAGCTTATAAGCCGTAAAATGGCTGACGACGTGACGTGGTGAGTGGTGACATGAGGCATTTTATTGTTGGCTTGGCAGTGAAACTCGAATGAAATGAAATGCGGATAGGAAAAAGTGCTGTGGCACATTTGCATATTAAACCGTAGGAGTTCTCTCTGGGATTTTGCATAGTCACTGAGTGAGAGGCAGGCAATTAAGCTCTTTTGTGTTGTCTGTCTTGATTCTGCTCACTTCGTTGCTTTCATATAGATTCTACTTCCAGTTCTCCTTATTGTTCCCCGTGTTCCTCTTCGTTTCATTCTACTAAATACTACGCACATAAATACAAAGATACTTTCCAATAGACTGCTCTCGTCGCCCTCTCGTCCTGTCGTCTCCTAATGTCGAGTTAAATTTCCTTTTTACTCGGAACCACTTCTACGACATGGAAGAAGAAGAAATTACCCTTATTGAGAATTACATAGCTCATTACTCATTATGAACAGAATGCCATTCAATTAACTTATAATAGTATTTTTATTGCATTATCTTTCACTTCCTTTCAAAGGAATGCTCTCAACAGCAACGATGTTTCAATTAGATTTATTCAAGTCGCCGTGTTTTCTCGTCGACCTTTAGAAGCTCGATGCTTGCATCGTTCTAATTTCCTACGGAGTGAACACCACTACTCACGACGGCAATCATGGCCGTATTTTTGATTCCATTTCGAGCGAAGTAAAATCCTAAATAAAAAATAAGGTACATAAGTGCTTGGAAAAATTTGAGCTAATTTGGGCCAAAACAAACTAAAATCCATGTAGCGCGAGAAATTTTGCAGTGTTAGTTTGTTTTTACGGTAACATACTTTTTTTCGGATTTAGGGGCATATGCCCCATCTGCCCACTCCATACAGCCTTGATAGGAACGGAACACTGTAATCGAAAACGAAATCCAACTGCAAATTAAACCATGTCTGTAAATTGTGTCGGTGAATAATGCTCAAGTATAATATAAGCCCACTTTCCATACACACAGACACGATTCTAATAACACACTCTGACGTACCTATAACCTTCTCGTAGAAAGAAGTTGCCATTCGTTTTCCGAATACAGAGTCCCAAAAGAAAACCACTTGATACAATTACATACGTCGACCACGACCACGACAACCGTAGTACGGCACATACTCTACACCCATATGATAAAAACACCTATTCATACATGCATTGTACAATATGTGCCTACATACATAATAAATCGCGAAATCCAACGAAACGACCAACTCTGCGAAAACAAGCGATGTCATTATGGTGTAAAAGATATTTCGCAAAGTGAAAGCGACTCATTTAAATTACGTCTACGTATATATGGAGATATTATTGTCGCCTACATACACTTACACAGATATTGTCTAGACTGACTGCGAGAGAGACAGAGTCACTTTAGTCGACTCAACTTGTTTCGTGTTGTCACATGAGAAATTAGCAAAGGGACGCATGGGAGCATAGCCCATTTTGTATTCTTTCTAGCTCTCGGAATTGATATCATTATCTCTGTCATTGTCAAAGGTGAAAGCAATTTATAATTGTTTATGGGCTGTAACCTCATATAATAACATGGTGTGATACGACGTGTTAGTTGGCTCGTTGACTTGAGTACGTGTGTTAAATGTAAGGGGATATTTCCCCTTTATTCCCTATTATGTCAGCATACACCCTTTAGCCGGAGTACAGTTACAGAGTTATGGATACTGTTATTTCGCCCTAACATAATATTATGTAGCTTGGCCGGGTTTGGTGGATTATATATACACATAGGTATATCTGTATTTTCGTAGGTATTCGGTATGTAGGCAGCTTGTATGCTTGCAGTAATGAAGTGACGCTTTCGTTAACCAAGTGACGAGGGTTTATAATATACGTGGGCTTAAACACAGGCTTATGGTACCTCTTCTAAACTCCGTGCTCCACTCAGCCGACAAATGGGAGGCAAAAGTCTATTATCAAATGATAATCTAAGAAGTTTATTAGGGAGAACGTTTGACTGTGTAAGCTCAAGTGATGTGATAGGATACGAAGTGAAATGATGAGCTCCCTCCAGCCAGTTCCCTCTGTATCTAAAGGAACGTCGGATGATATCCAACTAGCAGTTTAATCGACTCCCAAACAAACTTGTAGAAGGTAATTATTAAACTCGACTTAGTGGTGCGTATGTTTATAGTCTATAGCATTAAGGAAGTCGCTCTATGTGTGTGTTATACACGAGCATACGCTTTAAGCACACTCTACTTCATATTGTATATTACTAGTACAATATATGTGTGTGTATTTTATAGGGAGGGTGTGTGTGTGTTTGTAGTGCTAATATGAATTTCCCATACCATCATCACCAACCACCCATGCAATGCACCACCGCATCTATCTGCAGTAGAGCAGGAAAAGCAATACTGATACGATGCTTTTGCTTTTGCTTAGTACTTTCCATACCATTCGTTTCCTTCAGGTCTTTCCTTCGTTCCCATCCACAAACTTTCGTTTATGGGAAAACTTAGTTATATTAGAGCGCTTAAGATGAGATCGAATCAAGTTCATTTCATGATTGTGCACTCAATTTCCAAGCTATGATAAATACGACAATACCTTTTGCTTGGTTGTATGTCTGTAGCACTAGAACTGTGAACTGCGGTGTGCATGAGTAAATGTGAGATAAAACCATCACATAACAACATAAAATGTTTGTACTAATAGCAAGTACATACATAGCAGTTTGGCTGTCTTGAATGGAACTAATATTTACTAGAGTATAGTATTATTTTGCTAACTAGAGAGATTATGGCGGTGGTGTATAGGTACCAGTATATTAAATATGTAAGTACAACAAGAGCGAGCAAGTATTTGTGAAATATTGCTTCTAGAGTAATTTATATGTAGATTTTCAGCATAGCTCTTTAGCAGTCGACTATTTACTGGCGGTGCATTATTCTACTTACATTTTACTTATCTTGAGTTGCGAAGTCATAAGAGGAGCACGAGAAATAGTCTGAGATACAGCAACCATGTCATTAAGAAAGTCCTACAGGCTTTTTTTACTATACGTACATACATTCTTGCATTCTATCTTGTCTAAGTACATATTTTTTGTAGAACACCTAGTATAGTTTGCAAGTTTTGCGTAGTTCATTCACATATAGACAGTCATTGCTTGGTTAAGTGCTGTGAATGCTGGGCAGGATATTTAATTTAATACATAAATACTTAGAATCAGGCTTTTAAAAAGTGAAATTAAGGAAGAAAGTGATCCCAGGCAATGTGCTATACAAATATCACATCATGGCGTGTGGCTTGTGTCTGTGCTGTACAGGAGGCGTTAATCTTTTCATCGTTGGGGGATTTATAGAGACAAGTAAATATTGTGATAAACCTAAATGCTATCTGTCCCAGTTAAATTCCAAGCCATCTCCTCATATACAACCAGAATTGATTTTCGATTGAAAATGGTTCTCTATACGAATACACTTTATAGTATAAGTACATATTGTACAGGTTTAAGAAGAGGATGAGAAGGTTTTAGTCAGTAAGTAGTAAATGTGATAATAAGGAAAGAAAGATCTCTTATTTCCAGGCCCAGCTCTCGGTGTATTATTATTAAAGGTAGTTTGTATTACATACAGTGGTTTAGCTCCATTTATATCTCTCTAGCGCTTATTTCGCCAGACTTTTTCTCCGGGACAGGACAACCCAACCAAGCAAAGCACGGAATGCTAGACTTTAAGTTTGCGGAATCGGTACCTAGGAACATAGCTATCTATAGTGTGGAGCAAACCCTACATACTATACTCTTAGTCGTCAGCCCCAGGGTGACTATTAGACGGAAATCCAAAAGCTAGGCTCAAGGATGAACATCTTGAAATTTAACTAATAAGATTGGAGTTTGCCCAGCCGTAGCGTTCAGTCAAAGCATCTCATAAGCATAAATAACCAAACCGAGTAAGTAGAACGAAAATTTATAGAATACTTACCACTCAGGCTAGTTGGATGGAAGCATGAGCCCCAAAGTGTCTGAAACTAGAGCCAAATAAGCTCTGGTTCTTGCAAGGAAAATTATCTATAAGGTTTGTCTAATAAAATAAAGTACACTAAACACTATGCACTTATTAATACAGGATCATTAATTAAAACAAGGAATTATTTATAGAGATTTGCATATTCCATTAAGGTGCAGGAACAGGAAGTTAGTACAGGAAGTTTAATTTTATGACTGTTAGCTATTAATGAAATATAATTTAGCCTGAAGAATAATCAAAGTCAGGGTTTATAGTTGACCTGTCATACAGCCCTTTGGAGTGTGGGAGTAATGTTTATGGCTATTAATAAGTTCCAAGGATTCTTGCACAAGACGCCCGTTGTAGTAAATACATGTGACTATGAGCAGATTAGCTAACTGGAATAATATATTACACTTCCCATTTTATAACTTAATATAAACCCGCCACCCGCCCGTCCAGTCGTTTAGAATCACTTAATATAACATGACATTACTTATGTAGCAATTCACATGTGTTAGACACACATGTGATTTCTTGCTTGGACAAGCAAAGTAAGCACATTTTCTGCCAGCAAATTCTTCGGGTGTAGAATGTTCGCTACGTTTGTGTGGACTTTCTCTCTCACTCACTCACTTTCAAATTGGTTCCATGTTAGTCTTTCCTAAAACTATAATAAGTGGCACGCGTTTCGTTTACTAACAAAAACTTTGTAAAAAGGACGGGGACCAGGTTCAAAAGCCACAGGGTCTGTTGATGTCTCCAATTGAAAAAGGACGAAATGAAATGACAAGGGGACAAGACTTGGTGATATGAAGTTGCTACATACATGAAACTCAGCAAGTCAGAGCCTACGACATAGAGTTTGTTCTTGCAGCGATTTAAATCAATAAAGGCCACACATAAGTACCGACTAGTGACACTTATGAATGAATAGCTGGCGGCCTTCACATACGATGACTTTGGCTTGGCTTTGGCATGACTTCGATCTTCCTCTATGTAGGGTTCTGTAGTAAAATCATTTTTAGCTCGACTTGGCATGACTTTCTTTCTTGCGTAATATTATATAATATGCTTGTGTGTATGTGGAGGACACATTATGTATTATGTGTGTCTTAGTGTTGAAAGGAGTGTAGGGGGTAATAGCGAACGTCTCATAAGTTGAAAAGTTGTTAAACTTAAGCAAAGTTGAGTAAGAGTGACAAGGCAAGGAATTTCTTCTATTCAACACGATTCTCTACGACGGGAGCTGCTGTACTGGTAGATTTGCAAGCTGGAGCTGACGATCAGCAGTTAAGTTGCATTAAATAAGTTAAAGATGACTTTGCTGGAGACATTTGAAAATTCAGCATTTGCACAAGTTACTGAATGCTGAGACAAAGAAAAGACAATCCAAGCAAAGCACAGTTTATATAAGCACTCTGATGCATCAAGCAAGATTTAGGTTGAGCATACATAGTATGATACATACACATACATACACATAGTAATACACGTACATCAGACACTATTACATTCCAGTGTGTGTCTGTGTGGGTGGTACATAGTTTAAAGGTACATTAAAGAAGAAATGGAAGATAGAATACATAGCTACATAGTTGATAGATAAAATGTAGTGCCTAGTGAAAGTGGAACGTGGAACTAGCAGGTTGTCTTGAGTTGACTGTGACTTTTTATTCTTCGAATTGACAGACTGTGAGACCGCCTGTCTTTGTAAAGACGACTTTGTACTACGAGAACTGAACTGCCATATACTAACTGTGGTTTCTCTCACTTTCAGATGAGATGATTCGGTTTTGTTGGGGCAAAAGATAAGAATACTAAAAGAAAGAATTTCTTTAAGATAACTAAAGAATCGGGAAAGAATAGAAAGGAGCTAAGAGATAGGTACGGCAGATTGTTCTGGTTCGGATGGAGTAATATCCGTGTGTATGTGTGTAGAAGACGGGACAAGGAGGAGAGACAAGGAGGAGAGTGAAGGAACAAGAGAATGAGAAAGGGAGAAATAAGTTTGCTCAAAGTAGAAAGATAATAATATAAGAAAAGTCAAGTCTCGTCAACTCACCGACCAACCAACTCACTGAAGCACAAAGCGAGAAAGAATAAGAGACTTGAAGAATTCGGCGAATAACTAAAGAAAGAATAAAACTAGTCAGAAAATGGAGACGAGAAAGAAGAACTAACGCAATAGTGCCGATGCTATGCTTCTACCAGTACATTTCCAGCTATTATTCTGCTTTCTATGACATTATTACTTCCAAGGAATTGTACATACGTATTATATTGTGCTCCGCAGATATAGAAATGACGAGGATATTGAAGGCTCTTCTTCACAATCTCAACTCATATTATTGAAATCTTTTTACGGTGTGTATTTGCTAGTATGTACATGTGTGTATGAGTGAAAATCTTCTTTTGCTTTGCTACTGTGTAGTTTTATGTTGCTTTAGCTGCATCCTTTGTCATCGAATAAGCAATAGCTTTTACTAGCATAGCACCAACCAGCTACTAGATTTACTGTATAGACTACAATACATCACATACAGACACAGGGACAGCCCGAAGTGTTCTTATACAACATACACTCACTTTTTCTACTACAAAATGATTTTTAGTCGGGAGAAATGAGACAAACAGAAATTTCGCTACTACTATGTATGTATTGTGGCAATAGCATGCACAGAACTGTTCAACCCTCTTCTACTACTCCATACTTACTGTTACTTTTAGCAATAGTGTGGAGAATTCTTTTCTTAGAGAGTCTGTGAGTTTGAATGTGTCGAGGCGTTGACAATGCCTGTAAGAAAATCCCATTTGTATTTGTCCTTTCCCTATACCTAAGTACACATAATAATAATAACAGTAATAATAATAATGCCTAAGTATAAAATAGTACTCTGGTGCATTGTATAGTGAATATAGGTGAAATGGGACTAGGGTGAAACGCACATTGGATTACACATTCAAGTTGAGTAATATGAAACTATGAGTGAGCAAAGCAGAGAAAGAACATTGTGGTTTTGTTAGGATAATAATGTAGGGTCTTTAGTTCTACTTACTTGTGTGCTCTAGCACCGCTGCCGGGAAAAGTAAGTAGTATTCCATTATTGGTGGGGACAATTGTGTCTACTAAGTCAGTGGTTAAAGTTTCTTTTGGATGTGAGCTTTGTCATTGGGCTTTGTGATTGTTACTGGGGCAGTAGTAGTTGAAGAACTATATTCTTTCTTAAGTAATATACTATTAGTGATACATCTAGAGTGGTTTCAGTAGCAGTGATATAATAAAATAGGTGACATGGCTAAAGAGACTGAGGAAATGAAAGAAAGTCGTCAGAGAAATGAAAGGCTGGAGATTATTGCGAAATGAGATGTAAAATATATAACCGAGCAAAGAGGAGAGTGTAATGTAATGTATGAAATAAACTGCTATGTAAGATATGAGTTTTGATCTTTGTAAAGTCATTGAATCGAAGCAACTTTGGCGAAAGCCGCGTGAAAGTGCTGTGAAACATTTTCGCTACTGCATCTCTATGTGAGCTACACGATGATTTTAGGGTGGAAACTATGCTTTTACTTTAGTTTAGTGTTTCCTAAAATACTTATCTGTAGTGGTGCTACTAGGCGGCAAAAGTTAATGGTAGTGTGGATAGACAGACTACACTACGACTACTACATACTACACTCGAACGGAATAAAAACATTGTAGCAAGCTTCTGTGGAGTAGTCACTGTGTATATTATTATTATTTGTGATACTATCTAGGCATACTACGAGTTGTGTGTAGAATGTAGTAGCATCAAGAGATGAGACGGGAAATAGTCGTGTTATTACTACTATACGACTCTACTTATGTGTACCTAGATTCTACTACATGTATAAAAGTGTATACTCTTTAACTGTATTGTGATTGTGACTGCATGTGCTGGGCTATGTGAGTGGAGAGTGGATGTGTATTTGTGCAGATCTGGTTCTAGGTGTATATTTAGTATTATGTGGACTTTTTCTTTTCTTTTGCTTGCTTTACTTTATTTGATGTTATGTGTACTAGGAGGAGAACTATGTTATGTATGTACTATGGGTATGTGTAAGTATGTACTAGTATTTTTGTAGTAGTTACTTACGTATATGAGTACATGTGTGGATTGAGTAACTATACAGACTACAGAAGAGTGTTATAACATTAGGGATAGTGTGTTGGAGTGTAGTATATGGATTGTGCTATTTGTAGTTTGATGGTAGTCGTCTAGGTCATGTATAAGTGTGCCATTGCTTACATTTAGTTTGCTTTTTACGAGAGGAAAAGAGATTGCGTTGCATTGCTGGGCTTGTTCTCTCTCTTGAGCACCCTGATAGGCTCTTAGGTATGTTATGTTTTCTCTTGAGTTAAGTTCAGTTCACGGGGAATAAGAAGACGAAGAAGAGAATGAGTGGTTGCATGGTAGCTTTAACTTTCCCAAAAACTACGACCAGCTCCGCAGGCCAGACACTCTCTTAACTATAAAGGTTAAGGAAAGAATAAGTCTTCCAATTTCTCGCCGGCAATATTACGGCGAGTTTAAATAATGCATGGCTATGTAAACTGTTCAGGGTTGCATGACGCAGTTCTTGTTTCAGCTCTAAACAAAAGTGACACAATACTAAAGTAGTAATATGAATGTAGTGTATAGACTTATTGTTTTACTATGGGTTTATATACCTATGCAAATATTATATGCAGAGGTGCTACTGGTGAGGTATGTACCTATGTAAGTAAACTTGACTTGGTGTAAATAACCTTCAGTCAGTGTTATATTATTATGTAGTATGAGTTGTTAGAGCAAAGGATGTAAAGATACGATAAAGATAAAACTGGAAAGCTACATGGAGTAGGGGCACTACTGGGAATATTTTTTATTCGTTGCAGCTATTTTTTGCAGTTTAATTGAGATTTTTGCTGGAAATGTAAAAGAGAAAGAGTTAATTTGGTTTATACAGTGAGAAATCAACCATTAAGTTTAGTAACCCTGTGTAGAAGGAAATTTGTATTATAGTGTAATATGGATATGGTTTGAGTAGCTATAGATTAAGAAAGTGAAAGAATTATACAAGACATGGAATGAAATGATAGTCAGAGTGTGGTATGAAAGGGAGTTGTCCGGAGAGCAGAATAAAATAAAAGTCTCTATACATTTCCAGCTTGAGTCTCGAGTTACTCACACACATAATTTTCCAAGTAACAACTCTTGTTCCGTTTTGAGATGGCAGTTATTGTTCTTTTATGGCACAGAATTCAGCTTCATGTTCATAGTCTTCCTTTTGCATGGCATTTTCCATGGAAAAATCCACCATTATTTGTACCATGGTGTGGATGTGGACTCAAAGGGAACAACGGCATTGGTTCACAACTCATGGTGGTATACTACTGGTTTGCGGACAAACTTCCAGTCACCACAAAAGAGTGTTTGCTAGCATGACTCATAAATTAGTTCAAGTACATACTTCGTTGCAAATAAAATAAGAAAATATTTGAGAATATCTTATCCTGCTCAGAGTCACATGCTATAGGCAAAACTCAAATAAAAAATATAAAACCTGCACTCAATTGCCAAAATGTTACCTTCGAGGTGACGATAATAGATATGCATGATAAATATTCATCCTATATATTAAACGTGTTAAGTACTCCCACAGAGTGTTCTTTGAATCCCACAGATAAAATTTTCAATATTACTAAAGTGTAATTTATTGACATCCTGCTTCAAGTCTCAATTTCAATTTTCTACATATTTGACGCAATTTTAAACTTGATCTATGAGAACATTACAGTAATTTATATATACGTAAGTCATTTCAATCTTTGTCTCAGTCATAACATTTATTATTAATTATTAAAGTGTACACAGCTGCATATTCTTCAAACTTCAGTGTTTCAATTACACCCACACACGCATTAATTGTATTATAGATATCAATAGCACACACCAACTCCAACTTGAGAAAATAACGAGAAGTTCTCATGTATCGATACATAGAATATGAAAGAAAGAAGGTTACAAAAGGTTGCATGTTTGTTTTATATGAAAAGTGTACTTGTAGTAAATTGGTTAGATGTATTCTCGAATATCGTGTTGGTAAACAAAGAACGAAGCAATTTAAAATAATGAAAAGAGCTGAATAGGACTGCATGAAATTTATTCGATATACCTAAGCTTATAAACCATATAAGTACCTAAGGTACTTATACGGTTTATAAGTGTAAAGTTGTAAGTGTAAACAACATACCTACCTAAAAGGGTAATTTACAAATTGAAAGCATGAGAGTGTTACCTTTAATAACAACCTACAGTTTTATATGAAAATGTCTCAATTTGATTATATAATCACTAATCACTTTGTAATAGAATTTATTTGAGCTTGAACACGAACACGACTAACAGTACTTTCTTTGTATGTTGACAACGCAGTTTTAAAAGGAGAAGCTTTGACTGCCCTTGCGGTTCTTGTGTTCGTGCATGGAGACGATTTCGGCTGGGGTGCTGGACATCCTTATGATCCATCCATGCTTACCAGTTTTGGAAATGTCATTGTCGTCACTATGAATTATCGGCTTGGAATACTTGGTAAGATCTTTACTTTACACAATTTACTTATTGTAGTAACATAATTTGTGATTATTTTCAGATTTCCCCTCCATTTGTTTTACTAATAATGCCAACATGTTAAATTGTTAAGCAATTATCATCCAGATTAAAGCCAGCAACATCCGCAAAAATACAGCATTTGATCTACATACGTTGAATGCCACAATTCCCTTTTACAATAATTTTTTTGAAAAGTGCTCATTTGGTTGATGAATCATTTACTTATGCAATTTTTATTTTCCCAATTTTATCTGTAGCTGATTACTTACATAGAATCTGCATATTAAAATTTCTTTAAAGAAATCTCGGCACATAAAGAGAAGATATCAATATTTACAATTGGTGTATGTATTTCATATGGTCAGGAAATTATTTGTGTCAATTTATATGCTACTTTCCTTTTCTCTTTTACTGCTAGTGTGATAGTTTCCCACTTCAACTTTCCTCAGCTTGTCGTCTGCAGCCCTTTGCTTTCTTTGATTAAGCTTACTGATTTTCTGAGCGTGGTCAAACATCTCTACGTGGTTGATCTGCACAAAAAACAGAAGTTTCATTGTAAATTCAAAAGTTTTACTTACTTATCTGTCGGTGCATGGTAAAACTTGTAAGTATCTTATAGTTGAAAAGAATTGCATGAACTTTTTGTTGTAATGCACACAAAAAAGAAAACTTACGTTCTCTTTGTCCAATTGTGACACTAAAGGATCATTGTGTTTCGTTGATTGCATTAGCTCTCGTTGAGCTTGTTCATTTGATGCAATAGAATATTTGAGATCACGAACAAGATTCTGCATTGACAATGTCGAGTAAGCGTCCGCATTAAATAAACTACAGTGAGATCCTTTGTACTCTTTACATAAATTATTTGCCCATTCGTCTTGCAGTTTGTCTGGTTTCATATACACAGAAATAGAGCGATTTGGCGGAATGGAAACATGACTTCCTATGTTAAAGTTTGCAAGTTCTTCAGCAGTACCAAATGTCATATTTTCTACATAATCCATTTCTCCCTCTCCCTGATCAGAGAACTCAAACTCAGGTTCAACATACTCTTCTTCCATTTCCTCCTCAACCTCTTCAATTATTTGACAAGTGTGATCTTTGGAAAACATTTAATAAATACCGTCTTAAATACTTCCAGTCTCAATTTGTCAACATTATTTTAAAGTGGACTGAAATGCAAGCGGTAATAAATCAATTTGTGATTAAGATTAGGTACTTACGTTGGCTACCCCCGGATTCCAAAACAGTTTTTCTGTGCCTTCTATGATTGATGTATGTTTTAAAAATACCTCCTGTTAAGTCATGTTCAAATGGTTCTACAGGAGTTATTTTAGGCATCTTTTCAGACTCTTGTTGTTGTGACTCGAAAAACTTGGCATTTAATTTATCCAATTTATGAAGTTGTCGGTTTACCCTAAGAAAGGAAAAGTACTTTATTAATAAGTTGTGATGTAAAAAACACATTTTCATGTAAAACGGACATGATTGACATTGTCATTCATATATACTTTTAGCTGTGTAATGAAATGATTGTGTAAAACTGATTGTATGTAATTAAATTATACATAGTAGTAGTAGCATCAATTACACGCAATTTTATTTTAATTGGGCTTATCCATGCAAGTTTCATTTCTACGGGGCAGAAATAACTTATTGTGTAGGGTTGCTCTTTACAGCCTTTAGAAATTGCACATATTATAGCGTATAGTTTCATTTACTAACGTAATGTTTGAAACTATTTGTAGAAGTAAGCAATAGGTCTGTGACCTACAATTGAGATAATTCTATTAGTTCCATTAAAGTTGATAGTTTAAAAGTTAAAACGCTCTATGCATGCAGATAACTGTTTTATTTAGGTAATTATAATCCCCTGTGATGTGTTGCATTCATTTAATTTGGAATTGGTAGCATAAAAGTTGTACTTGAGACATGAATACACAACAAAGTTTGTATTCAGGCAGGCAACAAGATTAGTTAGAGGTTTATTGAACTATTTACATGCTAGCTCTTACCGAATTACAGGATTTTTGTTGAGGTAAGCTTGATCTTCCCTTGGTTCTAATTTTCCGTCGATAATTAATTTAACTTCCCGAGTGTTTTCACTAAGCTCTCGTTTTGCTTTTCGTTTATTAAAGTTATCGTTTTCTACAGCTATAATTCTCTCATATAAGACTCTCCCATATTCTGGATCCGATACTCTAACTTTATTTGATCCCATTAAATTCATCAACCGATTTCTGACTTGAAAAGGATTTTCTATTCTAGAAACAAACACAAGTTTACATAATCTGATTATTAAAACTGTATATAGGTATTATTAATTATGCCTGGTAGGTACAGTATATGTAATATGTAATACTCTTAGCTACATTTAATGCTATGTAATTCTTTACTGTAAAATTAGCGGCGGATCCAACGATTCTGAAATCGGATGTACTTTGGACCTTAATTTCCCGTCAATATATCCATGATGATTTGAAGAAACGTCTGCATGGGTTTCTCTTCTGCTAGGCATTTCAGTTACGTCAATTGAAGGAGCCACAGTTGGAGCTGTAACCCCTTTAGATCTTCGGGCTGATTCGCCTGACTTAATCTTGTTATGATTGACATTCTTCCTTCCTGCGGAGGACTTCCTCCTTCCCGGAATGTTTTGCTTTCCAACTGTAGATTTAATTTGCATTTTTGAATTGAGCCGATTCTTAAAATTTAGTTCCGAATTGTGTGCTTAATGTACATTGCTACTTTTGCCATACTAAACAATTTAAGGAGCCAAGTTATAAATATTAAGGATATATTTTATATACCTTAATTTCTTACTTTATTAGCACTATAATAAAATTAATTATTATTAAATTAGCACTCTACAGATACTCTAACTTATGAAACCATAATTTCTAAACCTAATATAAAAAGTAAGTGTGAACTTCTACAGGAAGTTCCCATGTGCTTTTCTGAAAATGGGCATTGTATTATATCCTCGTGAGACAGAGAGCATGTATAATGTTTCCTTGACAATTTTATGCTTTTCTATGTACAGGCTTTCTGAATGCAAATGCCGAGGGACACTTCAAGTCACCAGCCAACTTTGCTCTATTGGATCAGATTGCTGCTCTTCATTGGGTCCAAGTAAGTAAACATTATACTCAAGTATAGCTAACTGTATAAAATATGATGAGTTGAGCCGTAAAATAATATTATTACAACTATACATTATACACATGTACCTACATATATAAAGCCCATTAGCGTACATCCTCGTCCCGTTTCATAGTGCCTTGAATTATTTCATTACCACTGTGCTTGAATAATTACATTTGAAGCCAAGAAGATACTTAGACTCGTTCTTACTGATGGAATAGAACTTTGAACTGTTGTATCGTTAGAGCGAGAGAGAGACAGAGTAACTTGAGTAACTTTTATAGCCAAACAACAAGAATTGGTTTATTTATTTTATTTATGAGAAAACATTAGTCTTAATTAAGTTAAGTTAATGGGAGTAATAACGGCATTATATCTACTTTTCTCTCATAATCATGGCGAATACATCATATTTATTAGATTGTTTCTACAACTATCCTTCATCTTCCATTGTGTTAAAATAACATTGAGTTTTCAAATGAATCGTGCTACATTCATGGAAATAATAGTCTTTCTCACTTGGTGCACTATGCCATTTAGTATACGTGCTGAATAGGAAAGTGGAATGCACTGCAGAACAGTACGTATATAAAACAGAGTAAACAAGGAGTACAACAACGGTAAAAGCTTGCAGTTATTTTTATTGGTCGTAAACTAAACAAAGGACACAAATCAAAGAGTCGACTACTACAACTACTACTACGTTACAATTCAAATAACTAACTTTCTTACTGCAGACCATTTACTTCTAGAAATCTAAGTAGCAAGAAACACAATGTTGTGTATACATACCTTAGGTGCTTATGTGCTATTTGCCTTTCCTGTTTAGAACTCGAACTCTACAGCATGATTTCAAACTAAGTACACCATACATTATTATAGAGACAGAGTGAAATAGAGTAGTTCTCTAGTTCCTGCAGTACCTACTGGAAGTATACCTATATATCCGTTTAAGCAAAGTGCTCGAATTCTGTTTCTGTTTTGTTCTCCTAACAGTATTACACGACAATGCGATGTTTACACAGGCATCAAATATTTACTCGTTGGCTTACACATCTCTACATCTTCTTTTGTGCTATTGTTTCAACAAAAGAAACTAGGTACACATTAAACTAGTCAACTAGTAACTAAGATTTCACTAAACATGGAGTAAACTGCGTCTCAAAACATTTTGTTAGTCAGTTTTTAAAAGAGAAATGTAAAAAGGTGAAAGTAGATTGTAATCCTGAAAGAACTGCTTGTCCACAGAGATAATACTTGTGTACGTAATACAATGCAACAAACAAGCATTATCTGCATTAGCAGTACTATAGAACAAATACACACAAGTATACACAACAAGAAAAGCAAACAATCCCAATGCCTCGTACATAGCTTGTTGGAAATTGGAGAATGACTATTGTATACAGAGAAGACTACTATTACTATGTAGAGTGAAGGGAATAGAAGAATGAAGCAAACTCTTGTTTTCTAAAGGATAAAGTTTCCCTATTATGGAAGGACGGAATTTCACGAAGAAACTGAAAAGAATAGCGTTGAGAAAAATGAAAATCTACACGCAAACAGGGAAAGTGTACACCTTGAGCTTTTAGCTTAGAGAGAGGACTGGGGACGACGGTATACAAAATTCACAAAGCGGATAAAACTTTCTTCCTCTTTAGGAAACGAGATCGTCTTATTCCTTATTCCTTATATATGTACTTATATATCGGAATTATCTGTGTGTGTGAACAAGGCAGCACCGCACATTGCACATAGACCAAGAATAGCAGTTGAATTGCTTTTCTCCCTATTTATTTGCTCAGTATCATCAGAAACGCCGTCGTTTGAGCCATATAAAAATGCTGTTGTGCCATTGCCAATTGCTTATTGAGATTTTCAAACGACTTACTCTAAAAGTTTATGAGCTTATGGATGCCCTAATTCAAAACGTGGAGTTTAAAATATTTTACCCGTTTTAGTATGTACGAGCACACTTCTCCGTTTTTCCTTTTACACATACATCTCAGGTTGGTACTTACAACGTGACTTTAGTTAGACTACCTACGCTGTATACTTATGCTACTTTTTTATATCAGGATGAAGGAGAAAGGTGCTGTAAGGAACAAGTACCACTGCCAGTGCCACTATAGGCAATACCTACGTAACAAAAGAACACAATACAGACATCGTTTTTTGTATTTATAGATATTTCCTTGCAGCTTACCTCACACTCCAGGGAAGCTAAAAGAGGCATTCCCTATTGTAAACTTGTTAAGTTGAAAGTCTAAAGGCTGAAAAAGGTTTACGTAAATCATTGTGTACTTACATATTATAGTATAGTGTAGCTAGCATTTCTACAATGGGAACAGCAAAGCATAATATTCTCATGCTTTGTATTTTTTATTGCTTTAAGAGCAGCAGTTAGTTATATGAGGAACGAAGTTTTCCATTATAATGCTATAGCTTAGAACATGAGCACAAGTACGAAATATACAACATTCTTTAAAGAATATTGTTTTTCCACTTTCTCCTTTTTCAGAATGAAAGAAACTGCAAGTAAAGCAAAGGACTGTGCAATGAGAAACTGTTATTATTTGTTAGGTATATTGCGTTGTTCCCCAACTGATGTATGAACTACTTCAAGTGTAATATGGATACGCTGTAGTATTATATCCATGTTGGGACATTAGAGTCGTTAATCCTGTCGTAGTTTTATATATGCGTTGTATTCATTATGCACTGGAAGTAATAATATGCATACGTGTACTGTGCAAGAGTAAGATTGAATGTTCACTCAGCCTTTTCTCAACGTTACTTACCCTCTGCTATTTGTATTATTGCGTTAGAACAGAGAGTTGTAGACTTACGATATGAAAGAGGCAAAAAACAGATCCTAAATTTAATTTATTATACTACACTGCACCTTTTTTAGTATACAGTAAGATCCTTATGCTAAACCCCACAGAAATTCTCCTTGCGCCACATAATCAGCTAGAGCTGGAGAGCTACAACAAGAAACCAAGATTGATATCCACGAGAGTCAAAATTTAAGTAAATTAATACGAAACTTAATTTCATTTTCCATCTTCTTGTTCCCCAAATCTCTAAAGAAATATTGAGATGGAAGCTACCAGCTCTATTTCATTAGTTTTCTTTTATGTACACCTACCATTCACCCAGGGGGCAAAGGGCAGAGTGTGCTAATAAAGTATAATACCTACAAGCGATAAAATATGATTTTAAATTCTAATACGAATCAAATGCTAAGTGCGAAATACATAAAATATCCTTTTTGACAAATATTTTTATGAGGTGCTTTTTTTCCTTTTGATTTCTTTTAGCTGTACAGAAGCTCCTGTCAATTTAGTAAAAAGGAGAAGCTTGAGAATGCTTTATTGGATGTTCTGGTTCTCACTGTATATTTTATACGTGGCATAAGGCAAGGAATGTACATGCATAGCTAGAAACTGACTGGGTAAATTGCTGTGTGTCTCCTTCCCTTTCTGTGCATGGGAAATAGGACAATCGAATTCAAATTGGATTGCTCAAACTCTCTCTCCCTCATTTTTATCTGCACATGAGATATATCTGCGTCTGGTTAGTCTTGTAGTATGTCAATTGGTAACAAGATAACTTAGACAAGACATGCACGAAAATCAAAGAGAAGTCTAATATCATTTTTTATTTCGGCATGCGAAAAAGCTGTTTTCCAGCTAAATCGCAATCCCAAGAATTTTTCAGTGTGCACGAGTTTTCCTACCAGGGTTGTAGTATCATCAGATACAAATAGATTCAACAGTACGGTAATGGAACGTGTCCTTCCTTCCCAGCTTCTTTTTAGTGCATGAGTCGTGGTTGGGTGGTTGGTTGATACTTCATGCTATGTATGTATGTACATGTCCTCTTTGTATATATGTGTTCATCCGACTGCGTTTATTCAAAACAAAGCCTTCAATCACTGTATGTTTGTCTGATTCTATTTGCAGGAAAATATTGGAGCATTTGGTGGGGATCGAGCCAATGTCACATTAATGGGACACGGGAAAGGGGCCATGTTTGTCAATTTCCTTATGATTTCCAGTGCTGTTCCATCAGGTGAGACTTTTACTTTTTACGTACTAAAATACAAGCATTACGTGTTATTTTCTGTGTATAGTGTAATGTGTAGGTACTAAAAGGTAACAGGTATATAGTACATGCTACAGATACCTAAATCAGGATTCTGGTGATTTCGTGATTAATATCCTCCATTTCGTATCATTGATCTTAATGATATTATTGTGGTTTAGGTGATGCGAGCTTTTATAATTAGATTGTTTATTTCTAACGTGCCTTTTATAGTCTTGTATCATTAGTGAGATGAAAGGCTTAATGTATTTGTAAGGATATAATTAGATTGTTATTTACTTTATTCTGACAAAGAAGAGAAGCTTGTTGGGGGAAGTTGGGAAAGCTGGGAATCTTTATTGTTCCCTTTCTCAATAATGACGGGGATGTATGTAGGTAGTAGTAATACTGTTAGGAAAACTGGGGGCATACTAGATAATAACCGGTGAGCTTGGACAATAGACATCTGCTTTTAAAAAGCATTAGATCATGTAGTCTGTCTGCTGACTGTTGAATGTTCCTTTATAAATGATGACATAATAAAGAAAAGTTTCTTATATGTGCCCTTTCAACGAAAATTAGTTAGGTATTCGATGGAAAAAGTTTTTGACAAACTTTCTCCCTTTGAAGGATTTCTCAATGGACTGGATGGCATGAACTTAGCATGGCATGAAAAACAGACTGAATAACAAGTACATACTAGAGGACCACAAGGAACTAAATACTTAGGACGAACACAACAACAAGGTGCTAGTAACTATATAGCTGTAAGTTCGTTTATCACGCGGAGTAGAGTTAGAGTCACCCGGAGAAAGAGAGCGCGAGAGAAATGGTCCATCTGAGAGGCAAATAAATCCACCCGCATTTCTCAGTTTCTGTGTAAACCTTCTGTGAAAGCAATAAGGTTTCTTAGAAATAACTAGTAAAGTGTGGTTGTTGGCTGTTGGAGCGTCTCTAAGACTGTATATAGACAAGGTTTGTACATAAATGAAATATGTGGAAGATATCATTCATCTTGTGAGACCGGTAAGGTAGGAAGTTTAGTCTCTTTTCATTTATTATACGATCATTTGGCTTCCTCCGTCAATTCAATTCAATCTCGTCTTCCTTTGAGTCGTTATTTTCGCTGAAAAGCCAATATTCGGAGTCGGTTAGACTTAGACCATGGGCAAGCTGGACTGTGTGTGCCCGTATTCCAGGATGAACAAAAAGTGAGCAGAGTTGATGCTCAGGATCTGCCTGTCGTTTGTAAGCTGGACTTTCTTCGAGTGAACTCATGTGAAAAGAGATGAAGAAGGAGAAGCAAAAAATCCACGAGAAATCGAACACTCGCCAAAAGTCAAGTTAACTCACATCCCAGCTTCCAATTCTATGGTCGACTATGTGGCTTACACATTCGAAAGCCAATCCAACCGACTCAAGTAAAAGGCTCTCTCTTTTTCTAACTCTCTCTCTCTGATTCTCTATTACTCTTATATACGTCTGCAGATTTTTGCAGCATCTGAAAAGGAATAGAGTGACTACATAAAATAAAATAAGGCATAAGAGTCGGAGACCAAAAGGTTGATCCGGATATTTCATGTCAGTCCCCATGCATTATGAATGCACAAAGGAAATTCAGGAAACGTGTACAATGAGTTGCTACGAGTATTACTTACATATAGAAGTGGCAGGGGTCGGATTATACCTCATTGTTAAATACACACTCTTTCTACCCACTACCAACCATCAAGGACCAACGAGAGTATCGTGTCTCGTGTGTGTCTATATGTATGTATGTGAGTGCGAGTGTATAAGTATGTGTGTTCATTCTCAACATTCTATACACTGATCTGTGTTTGTGTTCGTTCGTTCAGTTGACTGATGTGATTCGCTGACACGGCCCTGTATTAATATTTCGTTCGCTTTTCCACAAATAGCCCTAATATCCCAACAGGATCACCGTGTCCATAAATAATTTATAGACTCTCGGATCAATACTTTCTCCAACAAATGTTTTGCGCAAAACTATTTTCCTTATGTGTTAATTGCACCGGTTCTTCTGCTTAGTATCCACAAACGTCAGGTTGCATTACTAAATGTATGCGACAGGTGATTGAGATTATCAGACAAATATTTTATTATGTACGTCAATTAACCCCGATTATTTCATTACCGTGTTGTATGTAATATACTCAAGAGAGATACAGATAGTCTGTATTCGCGAATATATTATCAGTATGAATGGCCATGATGCAATAATATGATGGCCCGAACTGAGATGGCTAAATATTTTATGATTCATGAACTGAAAGGGTTGAATGCAGTGTTTTTCTTGAGGTTTATATCGTCGCACATTTTGGTGCAATATCTCTCTGTGTGCAATGTCTTACTTTTTCTCGTGGATCAGTTGCAATTTCAGGGTATTAAAAAAGAATACAGTCGGACGCATCGAATTTGCCTTGCTGAGGCTGCATGAGATGAGATATTACATTCTCACTCCTAGACTCTTTCGGATATTGTATTTGCTTGGATTTTTTGCATAAAATATAAGTTGTAGACCTTTCTTCTCAATCGTAATCTTTCGCCTGTTACAGTCATTGTGCGAGTAGTTTTGGTGCATGAAACATGCTGGTAATATTAGTATCTGTATATAACTTTATTGTGGCTGGAATGAATAAATAAGCAAGTCCTTTTGTCGTATATTACTGAAAGTACGAAGTACTTGTTTGTAATGCGGGTATAAACATGTATAAAATATGATCAGGTGACGACCACCTACCAGTATAGAAGTATTATAAATATACACTGTCTGTAAGTTGTTGAAAATAGAATTCTCAGTAGGGATTTCGTTACTTTCACATTGTAGTTTGTAGACAGTACAGCTATAGTAGTTCCTCCGTTGTGTCAGATTAAGATAGTAGTGTAGAATTTCCATATAAAAGAGTAATATCAATATCAGATGTGATGTGCTGAGAAATATTATGCAGACAGAAAAGAAGAAGAGTTGAAAATAGAGTTGGGAGAGAATGGTTTGTCTGGGCCCGACTTGACTTTTGTTGCTTCACCGTGAGTCTTGTCAGTTGGACTCAAATTGGTTTTTGAAAAATGTTTTGCACATCACGGAGAGCTCTTATGGGAAGAATTTTCGATGGTTTATTTTGTTAGAGTTGATGGAGTGTGTTGGGTTCATATATGTAAATTTAGGTTTTCCCACAAAATGCAATGTCTACATGGGGAAACACAATATACCTACATACCTGCCTTGACGATGCACCTAAAACTCTGGTGACTTTATTAGGTTTGTTTACCGAACAGGGGGAGAGATTGTCGTAGCAAAGTTGAAAGAAAAGTCAACAACCCGCGAACACACCTCTGCATACTACGACTATACTTACTCACTTTTCATGGCAAAGAACAAGTACATGCAGGGCAAAGTGCTATGCATTATTTGCTTTTTTGTCAAAAACTTTGAGAACTCTACTCGCTATGACATTTGTATCTGTCTCTATCCCTATAATTCTCCCATATCTTATCTTTTTCATTTTACTAACATGCTGTTTAACAAAACAAAGTGATAACGCAACATCTCTTTATACAAAGGATACACCATTTATGAATTGCCAAGGGAAATGTTTCACGTTACATAACTACAAATGTTTCTGCGTGTAATGTACGGGTATCTATACACAATTCCACAGTGTGTTTATAAATGCACCACATTACTATGCAATGCAGTGACATTGCTCTTAATACATACTACTATGTATATTCGTACGTTTACTGCTTGTAAATAACTCGCCAAATCTAGAGTCTGGAATGAATGCAATGAGAAAACGCATTTAGTTTAATTGAGAATAAAATTGAGTTATAAATTCCAGAATTTCTGCTGTGTTTATGTAGAAAATAAACAGAGAGACAGAGATAATGTAAAGAAGACTCATTATTATACTCTACACAACACACTTTAGACTACTGTGGGGACTTAGATTAAATTGTGAATGTACTATTACATTTAGCAGCCAAAGAGCAGTTACACCATAACCCAAACACATACGTCAACATAATGCATGACTACATGAAATCGTCCGTCTGCTCTCCTCAATTCCCCAACAATTTTACGATGTGATTTGCAATGCATTTCTATGTAGAGAGTGTAGAGAGATTTGCGTTGGGTTTCATCCAAACAATTTTCCCCAGAGAATTATATACTCGAGTCTCATCTCCTATGAAATTAGCATGAAGAAGATAGAATGGAATAGGAAATGATAGGCCGTCAAACCTGACAGTAGCTGTTAGCTCTGCTCAACTCATATCACAACTAACTTCCAGCTCTTAATCCTTTTCCTGTCTGTCAAATTTCTTCTCTCAGTCACTCTTCTCCCGCTACCAGCACTCCTCCTGTATCCATATCCGTATGTATCATGTGCATATGTAATAGACTTCCCTGTTTATGTATTTGCAAAGCAATAGTCTGAAATTAAACGGGTTTATGTTTACTAGCAGAAACATAACTACGAGTTGGAAGTCATCAACTGCATCTCACTGACAAGACATACCCGCGAAATACTAGACACATAGGAAATAGCATTCGTCTGTCTGTTCATTTGTGACCGCATTATTATCAAAGACTTTCACTTCACTCCGCCATAAAAAAATTCGACTGCATTGCACTAGGGAATAAATCTTTTTCATAGCTAAAGTACCTACTACAGTTAAATAAACTTACGATCTTCAGCTATCTGTACTTATAGTACCTGAACATGTACATTATTGAAGTTAAACTGCAGAGGGCAGAGACATTTCTACAGTTCATTGGCGGATCTAGTGACGGGTTTTACGGGTCCAAACCCCTTTTTGAAAAAAATTTAATTTACATCAGATGATTAGGCCATAAATGCAAAGAGAGATTATATTACTCTAAAAGTGCAAAATATTTTTAAAAAAATTTGCTCAAAGCGCCATTTTATTGCATTTTATGTTGACTTAAGCCCAAATTTTTCGTGATTTTTTTTAATTTGGACTCACTTATACAACACATTGGCATTATTATATCCCCGAAATCGATCTAGGTATTTCTAAAAGAAAAAGCTAGAAATAAATATGATACGGGTCTGAATATTTGTGTAAACAATCCCGCCTCCCTCCCGTGAAAAATCCTAGATCCGCCACTGATACAGTTGGTAATGTTGGTGTATGGTATTTTAGGTACCTAGGTAGGTGTATTTATTAAGGTACATAATACACCTAATAGTTATTATGTAAGATTTCTGTGATCAGCCTCTTAAATTAAATGTTCGTGAATAGCCCCGTAGGTATATTTCCATGAAAATTGAAAGGATCATTAATGTTTTGTTTGTGCTGTTTATCCGTACGTGTCATTCCTTTGTCTGCATTCAGTTTATTGTATCTGTGTATAGTATTAGCTGTTTTATCTGACGATACAAATAATATGTATCATTGTGTGATTCTACGATCATAATGCTTCCGGGGAATAACATGATTATGGTTGAGAGTTGGATGAGGCGAATGATATTGGTGTATAACTGTGCTACTAAATAGGTGCTCTTGTGACGATTGATTTGGTGCTTGTAGTATGATCATTAGATTTGTTATGTGTGTAGTGAATATCTGGTTTAAACTAATCTGGTAGAAGGAAAACAGTAAAATGAAAGTACCACACTCGGAAAGTCTGTAGATAAAGCTGATTTAAGAGGAGATGGGCTTTAAAATGCTGGGAAAGCGTGGAGAGTTCAAGTAAAGGAAACCTACGGTAGCAGAACGTTGAGTAAAACCATGGAACCACAACGACAGACTCGGGTTGACACAAATACCGAATTTAAACAAGTGGATTTAGCAGTTGGTGTAGTGTAGTGTAGATTGTGTAGGTATGTTGTGTCGTCGTCACGTAGTGTTAGTGTTAGCGTTGTTAGGTTTCCATCCTGAAGACATATACCTACTGATACATAGAATAGAATTGTCATTGTTCGTATTCACATATACATATACACATAAGATACACAGATTTAGTATTAGAGCTGGAGGGTGCACTCCAAATGCACTAAACCAAATAAAATGTAGCGTGGATATCCGAACAAAGTCACAGTCTGTGTGTCAGGAGCCCCTTAACGAAAACAGTCTAAATACACAATAATAACAAAACGTTGGGTATCTCTTTGAGATGTGATGTTTTGTTTTAGTCCAAGTTGGTTGAGCACGGCCCAAGTAACCAACACAATTCCATTGAGCTGTACATATATAGCTGTGTGTGGTGCGGTGCGGTGGGCCGACGCAGACTGAGATTGCCGAAACAAGTACAAGACTTTACTCCACATTCAGATTCACATTTGCCCCGTGCTTTCTTTCTTTATTTCTATCCGTGAGTGAGTCGGAGGTTTGTCGGAAGCTCAAATGAAAAATCTAAACTTACACACGTATAAAACAGTAGGGAGAAAAGAATGCATGGCAGAGATTTCAGTTTTAGCGTGCAGGGTCTTACTTTAGAGATAGATACGCATTGCATTGAAATCATCTCATATAAGTTTCATTACGAAGAACTAAAGTAAAGTTAAAGGTAAGAAAAGGAAGCACATAGTAAATCTAATGCAATGCATGGCTATGTTGTGGTGACGCTGCTACTTACATTTTGGTAGATGCTCTGGAAAAGTAATATTACGTGTGTATTGTTGGCATAGTGGCGTAGCATGAAATGAAATTCGCACGAATAGCCAAGGAACTTGGGAAATCTCTTGTGATCTTCACTCGTCTTGTGCTCGCTCTACTTGCAATGATACATTGCAATCTATTCCCTTTCTATATGTGGGTTTGTTTTGATCTGAAGAACAGATACTGATATATTCACTTCTTCTCTTTTCCTTAACTCACTCTATTTCCGCCTTCATAGTCATTGTATAAATTCTCACTCTTTTGATATTGATATCTGTGCTGTGTGCACAGATGCTAAGATATCTCAAGGTGTTTCACTACAAAAGCTTTTCTAGTACTAAATAGGTAGCACAATTCATGGAGAAAGGAACGGAAAGGGGCACTCCGGCACTCCCATCTGAATATCGCATTCTCCTCCAAACTTTTTTCTTTAGACTTTTGATCAGATTTCTTGGAAAATAAATGAAAAATTATACAACAAATGAAACGCTCTGTATGTTTCATATTCTCTTCCGAGTACCTACCTATATTATTTATTCCTTATTGCTAGTATTTGTATCATATCCTACTCTCCCGGAGTATTATTTCAAGATTGGAGATATTATGATTTTTTCTTTAGAAGCATGGACAAGTGAAACACATGTAGGTATACATTTATTGTGTTGGACGAATGACGTCAGTAAATGTGTATTATAGAGGTTTTGCCCAATGTTTTTAATAGTACTTACTTCCACACACAACCATCCGGCGAGACATTGTGCACATTTCGTATGCCATCCAACAGGCCTTGGTATTCATAACGGTAGATATGACTTCACACGACCCACTTCTGTTTTACTCGATTGTACCACAGTGTAATCTATAATGCATGAGAATCGGCTCTAGTACTTCTCTATTGCTATTGCTATACTGTACTTATTTGTATATCAAATAGGGCATAAAATACATACGGGATATGTGCAATTCATTGATATTCAATGAAAATATTTGCCATACCTACATATTTTATTTGTCATGAATATCTCCATTTTAATCGAATCGAATAAAGATATATTTTAAAAACATTGCTTCCTTTCCTACCTTAAGGACCTCTCCCAGATATTCTTACCGTCTTTGACAACCATTCTGCAGAATTTTATTTTTTGTTCGATACTACATAATACTCTTCCTACAAGATTTTCCAGGGGATAACGATTTGTTAATGGCAGGAGAGTGACGATTCGGGCACATTCTATAGTAGAAAATATTTTTAATAATCATTCTAGGACGATGTAATACCGAATATAATGGTGGCGTAATCTTGTCCTTGTCCTATTACTTTTGTACGTATAATTCAGAGACTACCTATGTGTAATTTCATGTATATAGTAGTAGGAGTATAAAAACCTCTGTGTATATTTACTTGTAAAGTTTGATTTCAGCACACAGCTGTGCCGTGAATTCAGTATCAATGAAATGAAATTTCCCGTTGACTCTTTCCGTAGTCTTTGTTATGGTCTACGTATATCAAGTTGAATCTGTATCACATGACATCAAGTCCACTGATTGCAGATTGGTTTGGGATCAAGGCAAGTTAATAACTGAAGTAGAGGTAGTATCCCCCAGTAGTTCCATCCAGAATTCAATGGGTGCCCTGAGAACGTCGAACGAGCTGCAAGTCAACTTTGCTCGTTTTTAGATCCCGTTACTGTTAAAGATAAAGAAATGCCCGTGTAGGTACATGGTACAGGGTGTGTGTGTAGGCTACATCAACGTAAGTACTGCCATATAAGCCATAGCGAAAACGATGATCATGATGATAGTGGTGTAGATATATGAGAGGAGGGAAGACTGGGAAGAGGAAGTGGGCAATAATACAGCATGGTTAGAATATGTGTAGTAGTGTAAGTAAATAGTAAGTATCTAATAGAGAATCACATCACATAACATAACACAAGATGAAACTAAGACCCACCTAACGAGGAAAGCTGAGCTGAACATGTTAACTTGCAACTGAGCTCAAAAAGACAAGGCGAGTCAATAGGTCAGGTTGCTAAAGTCAAAGTCTTTGTATCTTGTCTTTGCAAAGCACAAACTGTAAGGACAAGCAAAAGGTCTTTTTATATTTCCAACCTACAGGAATGAGAGTCACGTCTGAATTTTTATCTTAGAACGTTAGTGCACTGCCTCCTTCATACAGAGGCGACTCTCTATTTTCCAGAAGATAGAGATACATTTACTGGGCTGGTTGGATTGTCTCTACTATGTAACTGAATTGTCTGACTGGATGGTCGTGGTATTTCTCTTTCTTTCTCTCTTTGGTCTCTCTCCCTTCTGTAAGTACCTACACTAAGAAAGGAGCTTTGCTTATACTTTTTACATTAGAAAGAACATTGTCAAGATTGTAAGGCAGCTCACGTGTTGAGAACTCTCTCGTCGCTATTACTATTAGAAGAATACAAGTGGAGTCGAGACACAGGCCAGCCAGGCAATACAAGCGAGTCATATAGCCCAGTTCGTCAACGATAAGCTCTGTTCAACAGACTTCAAGTGTAAAGTAACACTACTACGTGGGCTTTACTTGCATACCTAGCCACTTATATTCGTGTAAGTGTACTTTCCAACTTAATGCTATACATATTGTACTGTAGTGTAGTTGGCTTTAAAAGAGTTAGGTAGCATTACATATAAAGAGCCAAAAGTCTCAAAAGAACTTTGACGTACGGGCCTCAGCTACTTATCTTCTCCCGTCAATAATAAGTCGTGGCCAAAAAATATTGACTTTACAACCTTTTCTCGCATTGTACCAACTATACCTACCCACTTTCAACTTTTCCATGTCTCAGAAACGTGAAAGCATTTAAACGAAGACGGAAAGTCAATTCATACATTTAAGAGTTGTATGTATGTAAGTACCTACCTACATGTAGCAGCATTGGCAATATGTAATCCAATCAAGCTTAAAATTAGTTTAAAATGTTTCATGTTACATAATCATGGACCTATACTATACCTACACTATACAAATACTATGCTATTTAAACAATTTTCGTGACTCCTTCTCAACTTTTTCAAAGTTGCGGGGGAGAAAAAGGGCTGTTTTAAATCTATATATTATTGTGAATAATTAAGTATCACATTGAAAGAATATTGTCTAATGGAATGAAATTTAGTATATTGCAAAAATGGATTATTTTTTGTTTTTTACAGGTTTGCTTTTTCACCGTGTTATTCTGATGTCTGGTTCTGCCTTATCTCCGCTGACAGCTGGGCTGACCTCGGGTAAAGCCCTGGCAAAGAAATTTGCGTCTAGGGTGAGATGCCCTGACGAACCTCCGGTGACAATGTTGGAATGCCTTCGAGAGTTACCATTGAATTCTTTTGTAGACTCCGAGGTAATTTTCCTTTATTTTGCTGTTGAGCAAACAACTTGCATATATTATAAGGACGTAGTTTAAATGAGTAATGATTTGCGAGTAGGTACTTTTTTAGCGTTTGAGTATATAAACTAATGTTGACGCATTAGACGGTTTAATTGAAATGTGACGCAAAGAAATTAGTTCCAGTAGGTAAACAATTAGCATTAAGACGTAGAACAAATGACAATACACTCCTCCGATTCCTTTACTTAGTAACAAAATCGCTTTCCCATGAACAACAATCCATTTTCATTTACAAGGACAAAAGAAGCTTGCGAGATAAAGGAGTGGAAAACTCATTAGTACATTGCATAATTACTTAGGTCTCCATTAGTTTTCTTTGACAGTGCAAGACGCATCCAAGCTGTCGACATTTCAGTGTAGCCTTACACACGTATGCAGCCCTCCTTTTTACATCATTGCGTACACTAAACAAACTTATATGCGAGATACGCACCTAAACCTATGTAGTATTGTACAAAAGAAAGGAAGCAAAGGATTTTTTGTATTCAAGTCCAATGGTGTGTATGAGTGAAGTAGACTCTGGGGAAAGTTATAAGATGACTTTGCATATGACTGGAGTTGACAGGGTTTTGTAACAATTTAATTCCTGTAATGGTTTGATAAATTGAACAATTAGTGTGGGAATAATATCGCGTGCTGCACGATAGTTTTATTTGGGTTGTTGTCACTCAGAAAGTTCGATTGGGATATGAACACATTGATGAATAGGAATTCGAGGAATGTGTCATTTATAACTTTATGGGTGAAAACAGTGGTGCAAAAACGGCAATAACCGTTTCAGTGGAAGTAAGTAGAAAAGCTGTGGAAGCACAAGAATACAATGGAATGAATAATTTACCTTTGAGATGGTGGAAAAAACAATCATCGTGATTAATCACGGAGCATTCAACATAGTGACTTCGTTTGGCTTCGTTTCATTTTAAACGCTACGTGCCTCATTCGTCGTGTCTCTCTTTCCACTAGCTCTGTCTCTGATACTTTCATTACTTATACGAGTAGGGTAATAATACATTGATTTTCTGCTGTAGCTTTTTATTTTCTCACCAAGGAAAATACTGAGAAACAGTTTTAGAATGCGAGAAAGTATATGCTCAATCTATTGTTAGGTGATTGGAAAAAGAAGAAATGTTTTAAGGGATGCTGTATAAAGAAACTATAAGTGTCTGCAATCGACCCCCTTCCTTTCATTAGGGATTACATACATAGTAACATCTATTTTATTCTTCTTTCTGCAAAGCTTCCTCATGTATCTCAAGCAAACACACTTCCTATATTCTACCTACCTATCATAGATTAGTACTTGTAGTATGTAAGCGAGTAAACCCGAATCGAATCTCGTCTGTTATGTAGGTAGCTTGAGAATGTGATTGCACAATAATACATTTTCTTACAGCTTTGGTTCTCGTAACCTTTTGTTTCTTTATGCACATCCCATAAAACACTCTTGCAAGAAGGTAATAAGAATAACTGCAGTATACTAACTGTGGTATGCATTATAGATTTCTTTATTTAAATTAGAGAAGCACTTGGACAAAAGCGTGCAGACAGAATGCATTGCATGCCACCAGCCCTTCCATCCTGGCATTAGTTACGAGATAAAGGTATATAGAAATAAATGCAAGTGGGCTAAGATGAAACAAAAATCAAACCAAAGCTCTAGATTGTGTTATTTATGAATGTATTTAGAAAACGTGGTAAAAACCTGGCACAAGTCTAACATAAATATGTCAGAGCGTCAGGCTATGTTTTCAGCAAGCAAGAACTAACAGACTGCACTGTATAGAAAACTCTAATAAAGACTGGAGTGTATACAGAATACATCAGAGACATTGTTGTATACACTCTTGTTACTTTTGTCTGGATATATAATGGTTTATATTAGTATTGAGTGTGGAAAGAAAGAAAAACACACGGCAAAGGTAGCTCTATATACTTAATGTACGTACATGGTATCGTTACACGTATCTGTATAAACTATTATAAGAGAATCGCTGTCTGAATACGGGTTTTGTGAAGAGTGAAAGCGGTAATATTAGTTCTCCCGTAGTTTTGTGTACATCCATGCATTTACAGCTATTCCCTCCACCTCCTAGTGTGGAGCATGGAGAGCAGCAAAGGAAAACATAAGATTCCCATAGGGAAATTCCAGGAGAAAATAATGGGTCGATCCTGCCACCTTTTATTACACTTTCTCTTGTTGGATAAACACTCACTCGGAAAACAGTCTAACGCTCGTTTCACCTACTACTACAGCTCATCTAGTTTGTTCTTTAGTCCAGACAGAATTACAGCCGTCTTGTCTCTTTTCTAGGACGTGAAGTCTCCTGCCTGGATGTTGCTCAGCTTTTGTAGCTTCGAGTTGAGTTACTGCTCATAAATAAATATCTAACTCGAGATTTGCATTGAGAAGCGTGCGTAGTGTCGTAATGTCGTTAGTATTGTTAACTCATTCAGTGTCGTATAGAGAGAAAGAACAGTGTGTCTATATTATTTCCAAGTAGAATACACATAGAGTGTCTATTGTATTCATATGTATGTAGATGATTGTTGTTATATTTAAATAGTAGCTATACAGTATAGACGGTTTTAATGTAAATTGTAAAAACAAGCATCGAAATAGGAGCCCACCTACATGGTGTAGGTGGATAGGTTAGTATAGGTGGGCTACGCTATTTAACATCACTAATACTGGGAAGAACACAATCAGTATAGCTAGTAAAGTTCCTTTACTGCTAAATCGCATCATTTGTTCTGTTCAAAGGGTGCTCTTCCTAAAGTAATTATCCGGAGAACACAGAGCTATAGTAAATGCAATCTGTGTCTCTTCCTTTGTCCCTTCTCGCCTATTATTTTCACAAGCAATGAAAATTTTCATGGTTCACTTTGGTGTTGTTGGGCCCTGTACAGAGAGAGAGAGTGAGAGCTCGTGAACTGTACATTTATATATACTTCATTCAACCTTGTGTCAATATTATCTTTCAGATTATCTCCAAGTGTGTGCGTGTGGGGGAGAAAATCTCCTGACCAGTTTACATTTACACATCCCATGTTTATTTTACTCTCTCTAGTAAATATCACACTGACAAAATTTTCGCCTAGCAAATTCATGTTTACATACAAATTTGGGAAAGCAAAGGGAAAGCTTGAGCGAATGTCCTCATAGTAGAATCTCTTTACTCTCTTTACAATCTTCTCAAATGCTAGAAAAAGATGTTATTAACGTATGGTTAATAATGTATGCACAAAGATACACTATCCTATGCAAACTTCTCGTAATGCCACTCTTGCATACATACATACGTACAAATACATGTATAATATACCTACCTATGCAAGATATATAGTTCATCTAAGCATCTCATCATTCATTTAAGACGAATTTGAAGTATGATGGAAAAAGTTTGAGAAAAAGCAGGACGAGAAATAAAAGAGACTGAGTGAAGATGAAAAACAGCATGGAAGATAGTGATGGAAATGAAATTGGGTTGGAGAGGAGACTGTTCTTGTGACTCGAACTGCATGGATTTAGTTGAAAGCATGAACAATTTTAAGAAACAGACATGTGGGATTCTTTAGATTTAGGTACATTTATCCGCAATCTGTGTGTTTGCTGGTATTATTATTACTATATAGGAAGGTGCATTAGATACTGCGTGAGCATTGAGAAATGTAAAGGTGAAGAGAATGGCAGTGTGAAAGCATTAATCGAAAATTTTCTGTCGTGTTCTCTTTCTCTCTGCATGGTAAAATGCACATTTTCAGGTTTTTGTAAATTCCTTTAGAGACTTCAGCGTGGCATTGTGTGTGTGTGTTTAGGTTTAGTTTTCTGGTCGGAAACTCTTGTCTTGTCTAGACGTTGGCTTAAGGTTTCTGGATTTATGTCTCGCGGTCCTTAAACTTCCACAAGTAATAATAATGAGAGCTCCTCCTGTGAGAAAGATAGTCCCTCCGTAGCTTCTCGCACATCCCACAAGTATCCACTTAATCTTTATACTCATGCTAACCCAGTAATAAAGTTGTCTTATGTGAGTAACTATTATTAGAGTTGAAATGTAAATTACTACCACCATCTCACATAACAGAACATAACAGCGGTAGGCAGTACAATGAGAGTAGGGACACTGAGAAAGGACGAATGCCGAGGTAGGTGGACAAATTCATGTCACATAGGCAGAACAGAACATTGCAAGCAATTTAAGAGCATTAGAGTTACCTAAATACTCCGCCGTCCCTAATGTATTTCCAGTGTCAATTGCCGTCGCAGGAGCAGAACGAACAAGGATCTCATGACAATGTTTTTTGTGGAGAGTGTGTATTGTGTATTGGTAGTGTGTGTGTAGGTACCTAGCTATACTAACAATAAGTAAAGTAAAGTGCTATAAAGTGTGTGATTCCATTTTGTATCTAAACACAAACCGTGCCGAGCTGTCTATTTAGTGTTTTGTTATATATTTTCAACGGTCTGTGTTCCATGTTCTTGTCTATGCGTATCATGCAGTTGTGCAGACAGAAAATCCCGATCTTAGAGCATCAGAAATGTTTTCTTTTATAATGGTTGTGTGATACATGGTGGTGTTGGATGTTGGAAGGATGTGATTCTAATACTGGGATTTGTATGTCTGTTTTTGTGTGGGGATGGAAGCAGCTGTGGACGCTTTTTGGACCGAGTGCTGATGACATTGTGATCGAGGACGGTATTCGAGAAAATATCTTCCGTGACAGATTGTCTCACTATCCTCTTTTGTTTGGTGTGACGAGAGCTGAAATGCTTCATGCTATCAGTGACCATGATGCACTTTTTGGCATGGAAATCGAAAAGAGACGTGAAGTACTCAAGCGTTTCATCGACGGCTATTTTAGGTATGCTCTTCCCACTCCAAAGTTTTAGTAGTACTGGTATAGTTGCTTTAAGCGCGTTTAGTTGTGCAATTTGCTCATGCAATTAAAAATGAAATGATGATGGAGAATGGAAATAAAATTAGAACGTAAATGCCTTTTGAAGTGTTAAGTGTACTGCGAAATTGCACGAAAACTTTTGATCAACTGTATTACTAAGTACTTAGCCTCATTGTTAGTTGTAGTGTAGAGAAACTACTTACTGTCTCTATGCCTTCTACTTAGTTTCATATTATTAAGTGCTCTGTTCCTACAAATACACTTCATTTTCTACAGTGTACGACGATTCCTTTCTCCATGACTATATAAGATCAGTCTGTAGTGTATACATTTTGTATAGAGAGAAATGTTAAAAGTGTTGGCACTATGTATTGCTCCTACGTATATTGACAGACTACTAAATAGTTTAAGACCTTGAGTTTCATAGGGAGCACAACAAGAAATGGGAATCGAAGTTAAGTTGTATGTGTAAAATAGGTAAATGATGCAAGTTTAATTTCTTGTTGGATATACAGCGTTCACCGTCATGAAATTCTTGCTGCAGCTCTGCACGAGTACACAGACTGGGAGAGACCAGTCCAACATCCGTCCAGTGTTCGCGATGAAACTTTAGACGCTCTGGCTGATGCTTTGGTAAGTTTTAATGTTTCCTGCATTGCTCACAGTCGTCTTACAATATGGTATGGGTTTTAGGCTGTTACCAACTCAGAGAAAGTACACGAAACTCCACTTGGGCTGAGATAACTTTATTGTACCGTAATAGCATTGTTTATTATTAGAATGGGAAGCTAACGATAAGCTTAAAACTTCATCTTGACACGACACGACATAATAAATACAGCTTCAAATGAAAGTTAGCTTTTAGTTGGACTAGGAGAAAGATTGAGAAAAATTATTGTCGTTTGTCGTCAGTCGTAACTCGTAGCTATAATGTAATGTGTACATAAAACAAGAACAGCACTAAGCACAGATTGCTCACGAATCACTTGCCGTCGGGACACTCAACTACTCCATTTTATTATGCACATTCGCATTCAATCCCACTTTTCTTGATTAGATCGGAAAAGAACTCCAGGGGAAAACAATATGAGATGAATAAAAAAACTCAAGGCTATACAATTCTTATATGTATTTTTCTACCTTTCAAACAAAGAACCTTTGTATTCTTCAAACTGTTATGCAAAAGTAGAAGCTATTTTTAAATCCAAAGCAAACAAACCTCTAAGCCATTCATGTTGCAATTTCCATTCATCATTCTCTATTGGGTGGAAAATATTTTCCACACTATGTACGGATGTATACTTACATTTATTATTTATTGTTAGTGTGGTAGTAATCAATCCGCATGTATTTCTACTCTAAAACAGAAAGTACCTTAGTTTATCACACATCATGCAGTTTTGTTTTGAATTTTAATAATTCAAACTAGGAAAGCTCTTACATTAAGCTCCTCGGATCTATTACGTTTATGTACCTTCGAATTACTTAATCATGTTGTTTAGAACCAGCCATTACGCTGAAAGCCAACCTCGGCACTTGCCGAGTAGAGAGCTATGTCACACGCCAACTTTGACAATTTTTCGAAATACATGAACTGAAACAGGGAGAACTGGAATACTTATAAGTGAATATAAAACTAATTTGTGCATACTATTCTTACCTAGCCTAAGGTATAATTGTCAGCTGCATCTATTCGAAAGTTAAAACTAGCCATATGAATTTTTTAAAGTGGAAAAATTGTTTTTTGCATCAACGTGCATTTTTGGATTGGTTCAATTTATTTGACAACGATCAGTTGCGGTAATGATCTTCAGACTATGTTTTAAAAGAATATGAATATTACAGTAATTAAAATCCAGGAGCTTGAAAATATGTAGTTTTGTTTTTAATAACCTTTGTATCAAAAATAATTAAGAACATAATGGAAATACTAAACCAATTGAGAAATGAAAGATTGTTATGCAAATGTTTTCACCCCTGAAACCCATTTCACGTGTCGTACACATATCAGAGTTTTTGAAAAGCGTAATGGTATGAATGCACGAGCTAATTAATAACATAAAATTTAGTCACTAATGCTAATTAGCATTTCAGTTACTATTTGAGCACATATTTTGTACACGAGCTAATCAGTTGCATTAATTTATACGAACAAATCGGTTCATTGCATATAATATGTACATTTACATTTATACTACCTTGGTATATGGAATATGGAATTTCTAAATGAATTTGTTTCTGATTACAGGTAGTTGCTCCCCTCAGCAAAGTTGGAAGCTTACATTCCCAATCCAACCCGAATTCTTTCTCTTATCTATACGAGTATCAATCAAGAGTGTCTGACTATCAGCAGGTATGTTTATTACAGCATTCTGTTGCTGAGTATGCATGCAACTCATTTCATCGATGCATAATTATACTTTTAATATCTACATGCATTGTAATACTTTTTATAGTTTATTCCAGATGTAGGTACATTCCTATGTTGTCCTAGCTTATTATTTTTTCAGAAGAACTGGATTTTACAAATATTTTGTTGACATTTTCATATTTGAATTTGTAAGGTTAAAAAACAGTTTAAATAATACCTGTAGAATAAAATGCAATGACTACTTATAAATAAGTACACGCTCATGGATAAGTCATTTGAAAGTTACTATCCTAACTATCCTTGGAGATGAGATAGTAAGAGATAGCGTTGAGAAGTGAGTGAGAATGTGTAGAGGAGATTGTAAATGATCCTTATGCAACCTTTAGCCTGGAATATTAGTTGTATCGTTACTTTGACTGTAATGGAAACATTCAAGAATGAAGCTAAAGATTAATAAGGAGCGTTCACGAACGTTGACGTCAATTAAGTAGGGATTACGTTATGTTGGCACGAGGTCGTATATATGTAATAGATGAAAGTTCATTTGGGAAACTGTGATTGCATTTTGAGTATATCCAAGTAGTGAAGTTATAGTAGACAAAGTGTGATTGCATCTGTTTGTTTTGTTGGATTTGTCATGTCTTGACGAACTATCTGAACACGGGATCTGATCTTATACATGACGACATGACGCCATAAATAACTCTGCTGGATGTAGAGACTTGGTTGTGTTCACGGAGAAGACGTAATGTACGTTTTTGGAGTGCCGCTTTATTTTTATGGGAACGAGCAAAGCAGTAGTAACAGTAACAACTACGGCTACGGCTACAACATCAGACAGCAACTCGGAGCAGCAGAAGACGTTCACTCAAACGGAGAGTCTTCAGGTCTCAACAACAACAAAGATGTTCCAGGCGGGAGGCTGTTGGGATTTTTCACTGGGAATTTCACTCGCAATGAAGTGCAACTGTCGCAAATGGTTATGCTCCTGTGGACGAATTTCATTCGAACTGGGTTAGCTCACAGCTCTCATCTCTCTTGTACTATATTTGTAAACTAATCCGTCTATAAAAGACGTAACAAACAAATACGCCATATTTTCAAATGGGAATGCAACGTTCCATTACTGTTATGTTATGTATGTTGTTACGAGTACAGCTCCTGGAAGCTGCAACTCAGTTAAACGGAGATATCTTACATACAAGACCTATGCCTATTTATAAAAGTATTTATGCCCTATGTAGTACATGTACCTACCTACATGTTTTATAGTGTAGCTAGTGTGGACATTGTATAACATGATATCACATGAAATAGGTACATAGAGTGAATTTGTAGTTAAGCTGGATGCTCCGCTGCTACTAGAGACATTTCCT
Organism: Pogonognathellus longicornis; assembly: GCA_034694085.1. NCBI lineage: Eukaryota > Metazoa > Arthropoda > Collembola > Entomobryomorpha > Tomoceridae > Pogonognathellus > Pogonognathellus longicornis. The sequence continues at coordinate 37,751 of JAQFYB010000166.1, forward strand.
ATGATATATTTATTGACGTTGTCTTGTCAGCTAAGCCTTGCTTTGCTCTGTTGGCATGTTACGACAATTTTTGCAAGCGAAGGATACCCAAGTCAAGTCAAGCCGTAATGCTGTTTGGTTTCCTTTGACATGAACGGACATTGGACAGAGAAACTCTTTAAGCTCCCTGTGATGTTGGTATCATGGTGGTGGCATCCATATAATATGCCCTCACTTTCTCGGAGCATGGTAAATCGTCGTAGTGCAGTAACACTAGGCACTAGAAATAATCTAGGGTGACATGGCACACCGCCCATGCCATGCCATCCTATTCTATCTCAATGTATGCTATGACATTACATTACATCATGTTAGCCATAACAAACAGCAGCTCCTCTCCTGCTTCCAGGCAAATACTAAAAATATTGCTAACTGTAATACTTGAGATATGAACATACATGATGTTATGTTTTCTTCTGTTACGAGCATACAGTTTAGTAGTCAGTAGTTTTCATGATATTATTACACTACAATTGTATTCCATTGCATGAGGCTACGTAAAAATTTGGACTTTGTGTAATTCCTTGTTTGTGTATGCATTGTGTTTTATGCTGTTTGTTGTATTACAAATCGTAACATTATTATTATGAATTCTTCCATAACTCTCTTTGTCTCGTCCTCGCCAGTTGTGTCTAAGCAAAGAGAAATATTATTTTTTCCGTGCCATGTTGTCAGTATACAAGTTGAGTTTTCAGTTCGTTGTTTGGCTGGTATGTTATTATGAGATGACATGAGCATAAATTATTTGGCTTCTTCAGAAAAGCCAAAGCTCACGAATTAATTATGAAGCTTGTCAAGTCCTCCATTTTATTTTAATTCGTGTCTCTTTGTCTTGGCATTTCCTAAGTGTTTGCTGGTTTGTGTCTCCTTGTTTTATATGCCTCCTTCTTTCTCAGGCTGTGGTAAACTATTTATTCACTTGGGTTGCAGCCTAACAATTTCTCCAAAAAGTGTTAGAAATAAACAGACGGAGACTTGCATTTATATAAATATTAAATTAACAAGTGTTTGTTGGATTCAGCGAGACGAGTCAACTCTTCTTTGTATGTCCCGTTTGTTTGGATGTGATCGTAGTACTTGGGAAAAGCTATTTCTTCGCGTCGTATGCACGAGCCATTTTTAATGTGCTGTATATATTAGTGTGTAGCCTTCTTAGGTTTTTAGAACCGTCTTGTGAGATCCTTGCCTACATATTTCGTTTTAAGCTATTTCCTGCAATATAGGTAATGTGTACTGCTAATATATTAGGAATTCATGAATGCTTAATGTAAATCCATTTACATGTTAGTATTTCACTTACATGCTTTCGTCACAAAGTACATATTTACTTTAAAAGGGAAGCTGCATTAAGACCATTTTCTGATGTTCATAATTTTTCCAATGCGAGACTATGGCGAAAGTATGAAAGTGAAATATTGTATTTGGTTAGAGTTCCCATCTCCAAATGGACGATAACGAATGGTATTTCAGTTTATAGCTTAGGCATACTAACTAAGAGATGGGAATCCGGTGTTTTGAGCTGCAAGAATAATGCTGCACTACAGCACTTTCGACGCAATGAAATAGCTTTACTTACACCAAAGAGGAAACTGTTAGAATTGTGAGTAATGTAACTGTAAACGAGTATACTTGCCAATATTAACGTACACGTGGTGAGGATAGTGGGAATACATGGGCTTGGAAGGTAGAAATGGTTAGCTGTAGCTTTGTGCTTTTAGATGCGATTACCAATCTTAATGTAGTCATATAAGATGGCTGTTTAAAGTATATTATCATACAATATATGTTCAAGACTCCCCAGAACTTGATTGCACCAACAGAGAAACACTTTCGGAAATGATACGCAATATTACTACTGAGAAATGCCATTTTGGATGTCTAGGTTAGAAATATGATACATGTAGTACGTAATAGTAGTGGCAGTAAAATAATATTATGAAAGTCATGAGATTTCCAGTTTAGAAATACAACTTCTTCTCAGTTTGTGCACAGAACGATGAATAGATGAATCTATGTTATTTTACTTTATGTGTTATGGGTAATAGGGCAGAGCATTGAACAGGACGGGATACGGGAATTATATATCTGTACCAATCCCACGAATATTTTTCCTCTTCTTGGCAATTATTCACTAAATCCTTCATCCGCCTGCTGGCTGTAATTAAGTTTGTAATAAATTTATTGCAGGAACCCAAACGCAGAGACTTTGGATCAGGACGAGGCCCACCACTTAGAAAGAGAGATTAATCTCGGTGGCACCGGCGGTAATCGATTATTCAGCGATAAGCTGCTTAAGCCGAAAATGATAGAATGGCCAGCGTACGACCATCTGTTCAAGAAATACTTCACTATAGGCAAGTCTCATTTATAGCTTTCTTATTGTTTTTCTATTTTACTCTTTCTTTCTACTAAACACAATGTTATTGTCTGCGGATTAACAATTCAAGGAGGAAGTTGTCACCATTTTTCACTAATTAGTTGAACGCTTCTCGGATTGCTAATTATACTAATTCGCAACGTTTTGAAAAGAAAGTGTCTATGAGCTTTCTATGCTATAATAGCATCTGAAGTGTATTATAGCACGCTACGCTCGTTGTAGCAATAATCGTATTGTAATTTATACAACGTATAATCAGATCCGACATTAGTGTAATAGTTTCATAAATATTTATTTTATTGTAGAACCCTGGAACATTTTGGGATAATCCAACTGTCTATAAAGCAGTAAAAGTGTTAAAGCTACTATTTTCTTTAGGCTTAAATAAATATATGCTTTGTACTTTGTCCTACAGACTTAAAATCCAAAATTAAGCAGCACTACCGAGCCCACAAGCTGTCATTTTGGCTTCACCTCGTGCCCGACTTACAGAAAAACGCTTACGGTTCGTCTCTCGCCCATCATTTAGTAAATTCAAGCGCTTTTCCTCCGAAGTCACCGAAAATATCTTCTGTTACGATAGCACCGCCAAGATCCGGTTTGGTTATGTTTCCTCCAGGAGCGACTGTTCTGAATGCCACAACTCCCCCCTTGTCAACGATTCAGATGATAGGCGCCCCATTTTGGAATCATGAGCCCGCAACTGACAGCGGACAGTTTTCTCCAGGTAGGTAACTAATTTGGATCTCAACATGCGGTCTTTATGCTCATTAGCCTCTTAATGAATTTGAACTGGAATGTCATGATGTATTTGAATTTATTTATGTCTGGCTGAATGACACCGAAAGGAAGTGGAGAGAAAGCGGCACAGCCTTTACCACCGGAGGAATCTGATGGCTTCCAAGTGTACTCAACGGCACTATCCGTTACAATTGCCATCGGGTGTTCCCTGCTGGTTTTGAACCTTTTGATATTCGCGACATTTTACTACCAGCGTGACAGACGACCTATTTCTGGTTCTTTGTCGCACTCCAACCTTAATCGGAGCAATCGGGAACTTGGCGGCTCCACGCGTCTCTATTCTTCCAGTCAAAGAAGTTATAATAGCACTAATGGAGATTATGAGACATCGGCCATGGTTCGCAGGGCAGAGAATGGGCAAATACTTCAGTATGCCACTACAGGAGCTAATAGCAGCAGTGCACAAGAAGACTCCGATGAATTCGGCTTCACTTCTCCCGTTGTTAGTTCCAAGACCCTTGGACAGAGAAAGACTAATGCTAATAATTATTCCTTGGCTGAGGATGAGATGAGAGTTTGAAAACAGATGAAGGCTTTCTCCTACACTTACCTCTCTCGTCATCTTCCCACAAATTGCTTTCTTGTGTTTCGTCCTACGATGTTTAAATGTGAGGAATGTGTCCAACTGTGATAATATTTGTGTATTCATCTACTGACTCATTACAAGTGTCTACTAGCTGTCTATTCTCGTGTCATAGCATCTGCAGTCTAGAGATTAGTCCAAGAAAGGTGCTTGTCAAAGTGCCTTTGAATATTATCATGTAATATAATAATAGTAGTCATAGTACAACGTGGCATTGTTCTAGAAAATTTATATATTAGCTACTTGTGTACCATAACTTATAAACTTATTCATATCTACGTATATACTTACTACAGAAATACTTACGTTATTGTTGTGGTGGAATGGAACATTGAACTGATACTTCTGCCACGACTGATCTTTCGTTTATTCATTGTGTGGACGTGCTACCTATATACAGATTGAGATTCAACATTCAAACAGTCTTGCATCGTTGAGTCAAATGTTCTTTGTAATACATTCGAGAAAGACATAGTGTCAAGCTATGCTATGCTGTATGGTATGTACATTGAAAAATAAAGTGAAATCTTGGTTGGTTCTATTTAATAAGAAAGTTGCTGCACAGATACGCACATAGTCAATTCAATGCCCCGATTCTATATCCAAAATAATACCCAGGTGACTCATTGATTTATTTCCGTGTAATACACTTATTTGATTTTCAATAAAGTGTTTGCTTTATAGACAGAAAGAAACTGTAGACGATCATCGCACTCCGAAAAAGGGAAGTAATACCACAACCAGTCTCTCCCTCTCTTTATATATAATGTGGAATGCTAGCCACGTAAGTCATTTAAAGGGAAAGAAGAAGAGGAAGACGGTGATCTCTATGGATGGTCTTAAGGGTGCCGAGCCAAGGTAAAGTAAAGAACAAGTTGCTTGCTCTTTACTTACAAGTAAATCAATATTTTCCAATCTTAGCCAATTCACATGACTGCACGTCTCCCACACACTCTTACGAAATACCAACGCACAAGTCAAACCAAGTCCATAGTCTACAACGTGTGAAATTCCCACAACCCTTGTTTGTCCTCTCCAGCAGCTTCGCACGAAAACAGTGAAGGTGAAGAGACCCGCAATAAAATCATAATCCACCAGGTATTTCTCAAGGAGTAAGTGCTCATAGCAAGCAAAGAGCAAACCAACACAGTCTCAACCAATATTAATGAAACTAATGAAAATTATTATGGTTCAACCACATAAACTCACTTTTACAATACCTCCTCCGTGTGCATCCACCAGGCAGTCCACCACCCAATAATGCCAAGGAGTTCCATTGTTTGGTTTGTCTGCGGTGTGCAATAGTTTGATGTTTTACTAACCTTCACTTTTACTTTACCAGATTTGGAATTCAAGTCTTGATTTTCCAGCTACTTTTCTCAATTAGTATCGAAGTTACGTGAGACGAAATTACGAGTAGGTATATGCTAAGGAGACAATTATCGTTTTAGATGTCTCATTTATAGCAAGAGCCGTACAGTAAATGAGTACGGAGTGCATTGTCTGTTCACACACAAAAGCAACTTTCTAAATGAAAGCACTAATATATGTGTATTACTACACTCCCACTTCTTTCTTTATCTCCCTTTGTGTTTCACAAACAATCCTCACTTTTGAATCAGCAATTGTTTGCAGACAGGCCAAACAAATCCCCCCTTGTGCCTTGTACCTCATCAAATTTACTTTTCACCTAATCATCACTACTAAAATTATATACCTACTATGTTGTACATGTAGGTAGACTATGATTAATTGATTCTTTTATTAACTGTGCTCTAGTATGTATGAACATTTTTTATTAATGTTCTTATTAAATATTCATGATTTTCTTTCAGTTAGTTTATCACAGCCATGTCAGCAATACAGTAACATGCACTCTACACTGGTAATACTAGATATTATTACTAACAATATTATGGAAAAAAGCTCTTTTTGTTTTCAATTAGTCAGAGGACCAATTTATCAGGAGTAGGATAGTATTGCTTTGATCATTAAATCTGCACTAATTTAATTCTATGCCTTCAATTCAATTTTTGCGTTCAATTTAAAATTGTAAGTGAATATCAGCAGGTATTACACACACATTGAATGTTAATGTTGCAAATTATTAAAAAGTATTTGATGTTTTTGAGCCATGCTTGCAGAAAATGTTGTCGTTTATAAAAGAAGATGGAAAAGAAACAATAAAGTAAAAGTAGTCATTAAAATTTATAAAAATGAAGTAGTAATAAGGAAATCATTTGAAGGAGTTATTTCAATTACTACGATTGCGAGTATATGCCTTAAGAAAGGATTGTTGAAAGGGAGAGATGGGCTGGTTGTTTCGCTATTAGCGTTAGTTTAGTAGGACGAAGTGTTTTAGTTGGTTAGTGGATTCAAGTAAATATTATTTGCATCAAACAGATTCATAAAGGAGTGGTAGTAGCCTTAAAGCATACTTAGAGTCTAGCTTTCATTATCCTTGCATCCGTACATAATTATAAAGTTTCACTAATGCGAAAAGTTCATTAGTTGGAGGATAATGCATATAATTACAGTATAGAGAATTGGAGTAAAGCGTTGTAAAGTGAAGTCTTTATTTCTTAACCAGTTTGCCACACATTCATGCACCATATCCGTAGTGGATATTATTATGATGTGAATGCTGTTTTCCGCATTGACTACAACAGAATGGAAGTGAAAGTGAAAAGCTCTCTAGAATGAATAAAAAGCTTTCTGCAGAACAGTATCCGTGAAACTGGAATACGTAATGAACTGGTGTAGCGTAATGTTTACAGAAATTTCTCTTGTGATTACTTCGTAATTAAGAGAAAACTGCTACATACTGTACATACACAAAGTGTAATGACAACTTTTAGGATTTACCGGATTTAGTCTCTGTTTTTTACATATGTATGTTTGTCTTGTATAACCATAAGTACTTGGATATTCACACTTTTGTTCTTCGTGGAACTGACGAAATGTTACAAACTACACATAATCTCGTTGGAATCTCGTCATATTTATTTTACTAGGTAAAAGCAACAACTGTAAAATTTAATGATGTTTTAAGTGCACTTTTATGTTAATTCTCATAAATGTAATCACCTACCTTCGTCTAGTACTTCGTTAGTAAATTTTCATTCATGGTTTCATGGTGTATTAAATTCATTATGAGTTAGAATTCCAGACTGGTATCGTCATTACTTTTATAATACAACCACAAGAATATTGTCAAGCGCACAGAAACCGGGATAACTTACTCCAGTGTATTCCAGCATATTTACCAAGCATATTGAAAACTGTTGCAGTGTAAGTAAAACATCATAATTCTTCAACGATAGTGGTTAACCATCTGCAAGATTCCATAAGTAAAGTTTGAAATTGCTTAGCTAAACAAATAGATTGATATTGAAAGGATAAAAAATAATTTGTTAGAACAAACGCAATCAAAGTGAATAAAGGGAAAAGAGATGATGAATCTATTGAGCTATCAAGATCTCAAGATCACCTTTAGAAAAGTATACCATCAGGACAGAAATTCAAATCAAAGCGATTCTTGATGATGGAATGTCAGAGTTGGTTTTGTGTCTACAGAAACTCAAAGCAAACTTTGAGATTTCCTAAAGAAAGAGACGGGCGAGGAGGAACGGAGCCGAGGTTGTTATTAATACGCTGTTCTTTGTAAAGCAGAAAGGATGAGCGAAATCTACAAAGGTTTATGTTTTGTTCAAGTATATGAGAAAAGCATAATGTCTGCACAGTTTTAAGAATGGATATTAGCTGTATGTATATATGTTCATAGTTTGTATGTCTAAGGTTGACTAGTTTTTCAACGTGTAGTTCTTGTAGCATTGCCATGAAGTATAATAAGTAACTAACCATTATCCTTTCTAGTTGTCGTAAGTAGTTCTGTAGGATAGGTGTAGTAAAGTTACTCTGAACTCCAGTTCACATTTAATTAATTGCCCGATATACTTTGACTATACTCCGAGGACAGAATTGGATGAGTTGTTTGACTTCATTTAGATTAGCAGAGTTGACTGCTCTCTCAATGGAAATGCTTACTGTGACCATTTCCAACAAAATGGAAGTATCTTTAGGTAGGTATCCGTTTTATTTATATTCCTTGGTGTCTTTAGACATTATGGCTTAATACACCTACTTCCATGTCACGGATACTTATCAATTTCACTAAAATCTCTTCTGCACATACCATCTGTGACTTAGTGTTCCAATCTGAAGTATAAAATGCACATATATATTTTATGTCTCCCAGTAATCGTATTTTTGGTTAAGAAATATCAAGATTACTACATGGGGAGTCATTTATTATCGTTAGCCTTGTTCCGTGTTCTTATCGCTATCGACCCAATGCATTGAAAAAATGCTCTGTTGATGAATTACGGCATTGCATTTTGAGATTGGCTTGTGAGACAGACAAGTGAGGATTACTTACTTTACTTGGCACGGGAAACATGTTTAGTACCTTATGCACTCTTTTATTGCACGTTCTTTTGGAAATGTGTGAAAATGTCGATTGAATGTATGAATGTAAAGTTAGCTAGTTTTCACACGGGTAAAACAGAGAGAAAGAGAGAGAGACACGATTAAAAAGTAAAGCATAAAGGCAATTTAATTTGATTTATTGCTCTCCAGACAAAATTGCTAACATATACAGAAAATTTCCAATTGTACAACACCATATGGAGGTTGACATCAGCATTATCTGTTTAACTAGCTATCACGTCGTTTACATGAGGTGATTTGACACAACCACACAGTACAGTTCTTAATGCTATAATATTCGGGTTTATTCTATAAGGCAGTGACAGCAACGTACACATATACACAGCAAAACCTGGCTTTGTATAACACGTTAAGACTACTAGAAAGTAAATAAACCAAATGCTACTCTGTAATGGTTTGAAGGAAATTGCTGGCCTGTGTAGTGTGTGCCCATTTTAGATTTGGGAATTGGGATTAGTTACTGTGAGCTAACTAAACTGAACCACATCACATCACTTCGCATCACAACACACACATACACATTGTAGTGTGGACCGATGAAACATGTCCGTAACAAGTGAGTACCACATTATCGTGTAGTGTTGTAGAATACAATGCTCAATGCAAGGCAATGGAATTGCAAAGCAGAACGACGGAACTCATCCCGCACAACCTTCCATATCCCACCACCACCACTATTTCTAAAATGCCGAATTGATTTTCCCTACGGCAAACATAACCACAACTTTACCACATAACACAACTAGGCACCTGCAACAACAACTCGGCACAATGAATCTGTGCATTAGCTCCGATGTACGCGTATGTGTCCTTGTTTTTCATTAACTCTCAGTATCTCATACTATGCAGTCTTTCCGGTGTGATTACTTTTCCAGTCTCACAGGGAACAAACAGATAAAACCAATATTATCTAATTGGCATACCTTGTGTTGCACAAAATATCCATAATCCTACTTTAACCAATTGTTCTAAAGCCAAAGTGGACCAATTTAACAAAACAGACGCATACATGCAATGAGCTAATTGAACCATGAAATAATCATATTACTGTATACCTAATTGCTTTTTTATAATTACAATCTTAAAATGAAATCAGTCTACTCAGTCTACTGTGTATACCAATACTCGCAACAGCTGCTTTCATTTCATAACAAAATATACGAATAAACTCAATTACTCTAACAGTAATCACTCTACTTGATCATTATGTAAAATACATAACAGTTATTTTGTACAATGCATTCATTTTCAAGGGAATAACTTGTACATACAAAGGAATCGCACACAAGAGTAAGTACACGGGAATCCGTATAAAGCGTTTAACAACAATGCAAGTAACACATGAGACCGAAAAGGAATTGCACACATAAAGTACTTTACTAACTGATATCACAGAATTGAACCCGGATATGAAAATAAATACTGCAACTGGTACAGGAAATAAAAATGAGAGACTGCCCAGAGTGCATATAACGTTTCGTCTCAAGATTGCGGATTGCTTCTGGATTCCATTCCATGTGTATCAATGCAAATGTAGAATTACGGTTTCAGCAGGTCTTGGAGTTCTCCAAGTGCACAGTAGCGATACTCAATGTTCAAAATATAAACTAAATAGTCGCGTTTCTTTGTTGTCCGGGTTGGAGAAAGTTTCATTACGAGAAAAGCTTCAGTCAAGCTACTGCTTCCTAGTTGCACAGGAGTCAGTTACACCCGAGTTGCCAAATCCTTCTCCAGATGATGCATTTGTACTCGGTGAAATCTTTGGGAGTTGATTCCCTGTACATGTCTCATGCTGTGAAAATGGAATTATTTTTATAAATGCTATTAGTCTCATCTTTTCATCTGTATGTATGTAAAACTACACCAGTCAGGTCAGCCCTCCCTGAACAAACTACGAAAATAATTCAATTGTACATGTATTATCAACATTAAGCATTGAACAACATTTGTATTATTTCTTGATGAACATTACAAATTCTTCCACTACATCTATATAATATTGTACTTGAAAAACGTAAATTGCAATTATTTCAATCATAGGTCTTTTAAATTCATTTAGACTGTAACCAATCATTGGTCTTTCAAAATCAATTGTACTTTGTACTCAATTGCTAAAAATAATCCTATTTAGATGATACCGTATCACAAACCAATTGCTTGGGTAAATGTATACCTGGTATCTATAAGTATAACTAGGTATTGGGCAAGGTATGTATGTAAGTAGTTAGCTTCGAATTTTGTGTGGGTATTTAATCTTTTTTTGACTGTATGCTGGAATATTACCATTATAGCCTAAATCTTTAAAGCTTTCCTTTTGAATTTGTGTACACAAGTGTATTTTCAAGAATTAAATTGGATTGTAACAGATTTCCAGCTAACAATTTCCCAGTTACTGGCAATCTTAATCAAAATCTAATTGGTTCGCTTGTTGTGCAGTCTCTTAGAGCGAAAGCAAAAGAAACACCATAAAAGAGAATGTTGTTTAGATATGCGATATAGCATAACTTACAATAGCTCCTATGTATATGTGTTGCTGCCAGTTTGGTTACACTGTGCTGTTTGTATACTACAGTAAGCCATAAAATAGCGACAGTCGAGTCATGGCATGACTTATACTCGTATACAACTTACTTGGCTAGAGCAATACATGTAGGATTTTTCTCACAATAAACTCAACTAATGCCCCACTGCTGTGACGGATCAAGACCCACTATATACTGTCGCTGAATTATTCGGAATTCATTAAGCAGGAGAGTTAAGTGTATATTGATGTGTCTCTACAGCTATTTTCGTAGCTAATTTGGTTTGAAAAGCAATGCTGGAGTTTTTAATGCCATGGATGATCGTTTGGCAAATGAGTGTATAGAAGTAGCATAAAGATAGTTGGAAGCTCATAGTTTGAGGTGAAAGACAGGCAATTTGTAACTCTTTTATGAGTTGAGATCCATAAGTGTTACAAGTACAAAGGCAGTATAAGAACTCCATGGTGAAATAAAATCTTTGAGACGACAGTCGTTTGTTGGCCTTGATACTGCATTATTCATCAAGCAAGCGAGTGAAGTCACCCCTTGGCTCGGATATTTCCAATATTCTTGCACTTACAGTTCAATAGACATGTCACTTCAACAAAGTTCGAGTATATCATATCATTATTTTTATATTAGATTTTTAATGTAGGTAAGCAACTTCATATCACTTACCAACGTGTGTGTGATGCTTTTGTGTATAAGAATGTGGGGTTATTATTTGCACTCGTATATATCTTAGTGTGTATACCTAAATACATTTGTACATGCTGCTTCTGTATATAATCTTTGATATAGAAGTTGTATTTTTTGTGTTGTATTCTTAGTTGTGTGTTGTATATGTATAGGGAGATATTAGAGAATGTGTTGGTATGTTGTGTTATTTTTTGCTATGCAGCAGCAGGCTGACAACCAGGAGCAGTTCGCCTTCACGCTCATCACATTGCCGATAGAACGACAGCAAGCCGGTATTTGTGTCCGCGACCTTTTTCTTATTTGAGCTGAGTTTTAGCAAGCCGGGTAGTTTTCTCATCTTGAGTTAGAGCAGCCGGGTGGGTGGCAGGGTGGCGGCGTGGAAATGATGATGGTGGTGGGATTATCGACCCGTTCTCAATGTTCAAATAATATTCTGCTGTGTGTTTGAGTTTGAGGGGAGGAAGACAGAAATCCGAATCTAACCGAGAAGAGAATAGTAGCAGTTTGCAGGACAGAAAGGGAGCATGAGACTCTTCTTTTCAACAAAATGCTGAATGCTACGACTATTACATTGTGTGAATGCTACATCTACTTCTATGTACAAATACTCCACTACCTCCACTCTAGAACCACCATATGGAAAAGGCGAAATTCACGCCGAACTTTCGCAATGCCCGTTTTTGGGAATAAGGGGAGGAAATGTATTTGGAATTTACATGATACGTTTCCTCCATCCGATACTACTCTCTTTTCTCCTGGTTTCGTTTCCTCGCAATAAGAGCAGACATCCATATAATGCATAAGGCCATCATAGGACCAAATCCATCGCTTTTACTTCACTTTCAGCTTGTACAGCGCTAAATTTTTACAATCTGCGTTATGCGAAGATATAACTTCACTTTGTTGTACTCCACTCACTCAGCCATATACAACAATCTTTGTTAGTATAATGCATACCTTTAGCTTAGTGCGGTCCTACAAAAGTAATATATATCCATGCATACACACTCCTAACCTAACAGCCAAACTCCATAATATAAACATTTCTACTTGGTATTTACTACTCGTAGTAAATGGAGACTTTTACAAGTTTCACTGGACAACTTTTTGACTTCTGTTTAGCAAAACTAAAGTTAGTTCCCAACTACACAGAATGCATAAGCAAGACACACTTTGTAAATTGTCATCCACCCAATTCTTCGAGACGAATTTATATACAGTCGCGTCTACATTCTCTAACACTAATAATATGAGTCTAATGAACCTTGTTTGCACACTAAACTGCCGTGGAAGGAAACAATCACACTTTAATTGTCAACTGTGCATCTCTCGAATCACGTCTGAGTATGTTATTAGATTCCCGACATTTGCTTGCCATTATTAAATTATGAACACAATGAGCACAAGAAAGAATACATAGTGATATAACCTTGTCAAATGAAATTATAACTTGTCTTGCTTTAAATACCTTACCAGTATTACTGTAGGTCGATGTTCTTCATACTTCATAATGATGCGTAATTGTTATGAGAATTCAAATGTAATAATTCGTTAGGGGTGAATTACATTACGACATTGCCTAATCTTATTCTTAGAGTTACACATTCTTCAATGGTATGTATGCACTATAATAGACTGTTATTTAAGCACCTGCTGTTTTGATGGCGCAAGTTGATCCCTGACAAATATTAACTGTGGTTTAATGCAGTAAGCCTCACGTATTGTATATAATAAGTTAATTTCAGCTGGGTGTGTGAAGACGAGTAGTATACAGACTTAATGTTTGAACGAGTTTACGAGATGCTTGGCTTGAGTGCTCTGCTTGTTATTAATTAATACATTAGTACACTCGACTCTACATTAATTACCAATTTCATTTCGATGCGAATGCTACAGCTAATTACGCCAGTAGACATCAAGTGTCAAGTGTTGGGGGTGGCAGAAGTTAATTGACATCAAATTGTGGATAGTTTTACCCTGTGGTTATGTATATATATATATGACTGTAAGTTAATTGGTAACTCATCATCATACAAATCTAATTTCATCTTACACTTATTTGGTACCTATGTGATGTTTACAACCACTTGAACATCTTTGGCTTGGCAATCCTCTCCACGCATGTAATAATGACACAAATGGATATGTTGGTATACTGTAATTATATAGCAGTTTCAAAGCAATCAGAAATACATCAATAGGAAATAATAATTAGACAGACAAATTGCTACCTTTTACAAACGTATTAGGGTCCTAGCAATTAATACATACATACGTATAAGTTCTACTGATGTGTATCTAAAATATCTATATGTATTAATTGCTACCGCATTGACAAGGACTCGTGTAATTCAATTCCAAGATTTCCACACTCGGTTTTGATCAAATTAAAGAAATTATTGCTCACGTGATATCATGCGAAACCATACAGATTGCAGGTATACTATTTATTACATCGTCTCAGCTGAATTTTCTAGCAATTTATATCATCGCAGTCTTATGTCATCGAACTCGCTTTATAGAGGTATGAGGTAACACGCAATCGGTCAATACAAACTAAATGAGTACAACCACTTAAAATGAAGTAGGTATAGAAAAATATTAGTATTAAGCTAGTAATGTAGAATGAGTTACTAATATGATTTACCTGATGGTCTGATCATAATTTGGCAGTTTCAAAATATTGTAAGTATTTTGAAACACTGTTGTGTAATCATTCTATTAAATTCCTTATCAATCAAATTCTATAAAATACACCCAACTATTGAACGACATACCTGCATATAATAAAATCTTATTAATTCAATTTTGTATCTACGATTACTTAGGTTAGGTAGGTATATTGCTATGTCATAAAGTTCAAATAATCGTAGTGTAAGTGTGTGATGGTTATTGTAAGAAACGGAGAAAACAAGGCTGATAAAGGACTTTACATAGGACGATTGTAAAAACATTGTAAAAGTAAAGCCATTCATCTTTGTCGTTGGTTCTTGAAAAGGATAATAATATTATTCCGAATGTACTGCCAAGCATGGTTTGTTTTAGGAGCAGAAGGAGAGAGTAGTAGTAGTTCACATGAGATGTGAAGTGATTAGGTTGGGTGGGTAGGTTTTGCATTGCTTCGCTTGTTTGTGCTATTTTGCCCTCAATTCCATTCGGCAGACAACATCCACCCGAAAAGCAAACTCTGAGTTGAACCAACGCAACGTGAATTGAACCAGAAGATAGCAGGGTATGCTTTTCGTTGCCACTCAGGATGCCACACAACCTTCCCGGGGTCTCTTCTTCGTCTTCTTCTTGCTCATTCAGTTGGATTGATCGAAGCATTTCACTTTGCGATATTCTTCTACCACTACTCCTACTACCATCATAATACACTACAAACAAAACCCAAGTGTAAATGCAAAGGCTCAACTTTGATCCCTCCGAGCCCTGTCCGCCTCTACGTTCGTCTCTCCGTCTATTCTTTCTGGGAACTCTTATTATCCGCCTCGTGATTAATAAGCATCGTCCGAGGGAGAATTTATGCTGATTCAAGTCCCGATTATATTTCATAGCCTTCCCAATATGATTGTGCAAAGTCAAAATATATGTAACTCGAACTACAACCCATTTCAACCGTATAGATAGCTACCTAATTGAAATTGTGCGAAATCCTCCCTATACTAACCATAATAATCTTCGCTATTATATTTGCACTATTACCTACATGCATTTACACATATTAATCCGAAGAAATTCATACTCTACTTTTACACTGCGATAAGTCTCACATGCAATACAGGGTAGGTTGTGAATCAAGGAAAACTGATCATTAAGCATTTTTGTGTAGACTCACTTTATATTTTATTATACATATTGCAGGGGTTAACATAGAGAGGGGTTTCATGTAAATACAAATATTAGCAGGAGACTTCTGAGTACGTGGTGGTATAAATATGAACATCTCGTACATACATCATTTTTTGCATGCATGAAGATTTAGCATTTAGCTGATGCCGATATATTATACTACACACTATATACCACAAGTTGTGGTGGAAATGGAAATGTGTTTGAAATGTAATATTTATGCAATGGCTCGTTAAAATGAAATGTTGTAATAATAGGGGAATCGGTAATAGTAGGTAATGTAAACAGATTTTAAATAGATTTAGTGTTTCTGTATCTAAAAGAGAGTTGAATTTGTTTTGATTGTTGTTCTACCCTATAGGTTTAGGTCGACTTGGATGGTTTGTGCGTGTGTATTTAGTATTTACATAGAAGCTTGGTAATAGGAGCAGTAGTGGTGGTTGTTGAAGTAATTTAGAAAGAATGCTGTAGTTATAAGCTGTAGTGTGATATTCATTTGGGTTTGAGTCTACGTGTGTACGTGTGTGTGTTGTATGAGTGTGCGACTGCCTGAGATACGATACGGACCGAGCATTGCAGCCGAGACGAGTTCGTTTGAAGAAGTAGTGGTATGGTATGGTATGGATGGTGTGTGGTGCTGGTGCTTGCTGGTGCTGTTTGTGTGTTATAGGATATTGTATGGCATGTATTTGTAATATGGCATGGCAAAAGCGGCGTTTGGATTTGGACTACTAGACTACTAGAGAGACTGTGAAACACAAGTGAATTGAGCAGAGAACTGCGAACCACCACCCTTTCCTTTCCTCCCTGGATAATTTTATCCTTTCGTTGCTAACTTGACGTTATAGTTAGAATGGAGCATTTAGTTTAGGAGTGGTTGGGTAGCGTTAACGTTACATTACGTTACGTTAGTTCATATAATGTGATGTGATAACACACGGTCTCTGTTCTGTAGTAATAGTCGACGTTCTTTCTGCCCTAGCTTTACTTTACTTTAGTTTGGTCGCCTATGACTTGGTTTGGCTTGGCCTGCTTTGCTCTGGCCCGTTCTCCTAAATGCAAAAGCGAGCAAAAGCAAAATCCTTCCCCCTGCCTGGTTTCACTACTAGACTTTAACTTACAAGAACAGCAGAACAGACATCACACAGCGAGAACAGAGGACTACAGTTACACTGAACATTGCTTTTGCTGATTCTTTTGGCCAGGACAGAACAGAGTTACAGACCCTGCATGGTATGGCATATCTGGCTGGATCCTACCACCTACCCGATCAATGGCTTCCTCACCCTCTAACTCGCCTGGGTTGTTCGTACGTAGTGCTCCTGCTCTCACTTTGACTTGACTCGTCTCTACGTACAACCAACCACTCTAATATTTCCATTCTATCTCTCCGTAATCTTACAAAGCACACAAGCTTCATTCTATTTCAGTCTCTTCAAAAACACCCACTTTTATTTCCCTTTCCTCCACTGTTTACAATCACCAAAAAATAACTGCGCTACAAAACCGTAAACTTACTTCCTTATCTTAGAGCTGTGCTTTTCCATTCACCTAGAGTCGTCTAGTCAAATTACATTCGCACACACAGATGGTCTTTGATCCACAGTAAATGCTCTGATCGCATCTATACACCGAGATCAAATTCCTCAAATCACATCCACCCTATATAGTCACAACGTTTCGAATAGTAAATTAACAATATCAACTATTGTACATAACATCATCCATTCGCCCGCCTAAAAATAAAATTATAAGGACTCATCCAGCCATCCACCCACACGGAGCATTCCTTGGGATGGTTCAACCCTTTTCTCTGGGATAATATTCTACTACAAACACATTACTGTACACACACGGCTGTACTGGTGCAAGACGTTTAATGAAGGTGCAACTTTTGAACACAGTCAAAAGGTAGTGGAGAAGCTACTACTTTGTAACTTTTTCGGTCAGGTGCTCGGAGTGCTTTGCCAAATGAGCAATTAACGTTGTTCGTGGAACAGAGCACGAAGAACGGAGGAGAATTTAAATTCGGATTGTGCACGTTAACACTTGAGAGCGGAACAAGGGAAATCCACACTTCTTTCTGTCGCTATCTCACAGGTAGTTCTTTATTTTTTAGCATATTATTTCATTTGCATTAGCACTGGGCTTTATACTGTGCGGGAAAGTATTTCGTGGGCGAAGAATTAGAATTACACTTTGAATTCACAAATCACAAATGAATATACCACATAGCAAATAGCATAGGTCTTCTTGTGTAAAGTATGGAATGGTATAGCCGATGTATTAAGTAGTAACGTAGTATAGTAAGAATATTATACACCATGTACTACGTATGTACTTGTAGGTGATGATATGGCATCACTTTTCCTTCAATGTTTAAGTAGTACAATATGTATGTATGTATCTTAACTTGGGATTTACCTGCATCGTCGTAGTTTATGTGTATATTATTCATATAGCAATTAATTGTGCATTTGTCAGAGTGAGTAACGTGTAGGTGTATACTCTGCACACAGTGTCTAATAATAATATGAAATAACAATTCTATTATGTATACTGCTATATTATACTTGTGTCCTAGTGATGTAAGTGTATAATTCATAATAATAATATATTATAATGTAGTGTATAGATACGCAAGGTTCTGTGTGTATTGAACATTATTCTCGTGGCACACTAACACGTAAGTAAATCTCTAATAAACGAGAGAGTTTGTAGTCTAGGAAGGTTGCCTGCTCATGCAAATAAGTTTATGTTAGATTTTGGCAAGGTTACATCTTACAAATGTGCGCTAATGGGATTCAAAGGGGCGGATTTGCATATTTATACAAATACAGTTGGAAAGCACGGCGCAATATGCTTTTCTACATACATAACAACATCACATCACATCATCAACATCACATAACGTGTTGTAGCCTTTGTATTTAAGGTAATACTGTAGAAACACACAGCAAAACACTCGCCTAGGTATGAATGTGTTTTACCTTTCCATACATTGCCTACCTATACCTATGTATACACACAGATATGTGAGTAAGTATATCTCTCCAATTTTCTCTAAAGCTCTGCGTATCTCTTCCATTCGAATTCTGTAGCGATAATATCTGTATCATTGTAGAATAGGAAAAGGCATATCTCTCGTTGTACACAATTCGTGTCTCGGTCTCCATAGTATAATGTCAGTTGTTCAGTCAGTTCCATTCCGTAGTTAGTAGTGTTGTGTTTGTGTAGCAGTAGTTGTAGTAAACTAAAGTAAAGTAAGTTAAGCAAAGTATGCAGTAGGTAGATCGTAGTATTAACTTTCCACTACACTCCTGTTATTATTACAGATAGGTCGACTGAAGGCTCGTGTCGTGTGCTTTTTCAACGTATGTGTATGTGTGATACATAATGTTTCACTCTTTCTGTTCTGTTTGTCTGCTTTTCAACGATGATATTCCTTCGTTTCATCGTCTCTTTCAGTGCAACGTGGAGTACGACGTATTTAGAAAAGACAAACTAGTAGGAGCTCTTGCTACGACGTACCTACTCCTCGTGTTATAAGTAGCATGCTACGTGGAATAGAAGAATATCAAACTAGACCAAATCTACAGCAACACAAAACTCTACTTACTACTAAGGTTTACTATATGACGAGTCATGGAGAACTGAAAGAACTGCAAAAGCTATAAATTATATAGCAAACTCAACTTTGTACAATTCTCTTGTATGTTTCACTTGCAACTTCTGCTCTGTTTATTTATGTGGAATTTATATGGCAATAATGCGCTGTTGATTACTAGGTATTGAGGTATACAAAGACAAATTTCCGTATGCAGATTCGGTTTCTGGACTAGTTAGGTGATTAGTAGAATGTAGAGAATAATATTTCTAAATTTCTAGGTACACTTTCGGTGTATGTATATGTTTATACGTAGGCGAGTATTAATGTAGAAGGCCAAGTTAATAAGTCAGGTTTGTTCAAGTACAGGTAGCCAAATTCACCCTACAGATATTATTATGTTGTTTCAGTTTCCCGGATTTGAAATTAAATATTCCTCCACAGGCAGTGTGATAAGAGGGGTTTAGTAATGATTCTGTGGTTTGTCATTTGGTTGGTTTGATGTTGCTGTCTAGGTACTTGACAGAAATGAGTAGGTATTCATTTAGATAGAACCTGATGTGTCGCGGGGTAAACATTAAGGTCATGTAGCTCTTTGAACTGCCAACTCTTAGTATCAAAGCTTCAAAGCACAACCACAATACATTAGTGTTTCAAAGAAATTCTCGTCAATTTTGTACTTGGAGCTATCTTGAATTTCTTACTTGTGAAACTTAAGTAGTGCAGGTACCTATATGCACTGTTGCTTGACTGCTTTGATATTTTATTAGGTAGCAATTTAAATTTCCATATTAAATTCAGAATGATTTATCATCCCTACTTAGTTTCAAGAGACATATTCTGCGTTATTTTGGGCAAGTGAATCAATGAATAATACACCAAATACGAGTGTGTGTTCAGCATAGTGTTGAATTTAATGTATTCACTACTGTAGGTACCTATACATTATAATTGTACAACCCAATCGGAGAATTTGACAATTTTATGACCATGTATTTTTATAATGTGTGTATGGGTAGCCTATACGTATACAACTTGTGGTGTAAATAAGCAGAATACAAATAAATGTAAAGGAAATTATGTAACATGTAGATTATTTGGATTTTCAGCGATGCTAATTAATGCAATGTCAAAGTATTGAGGGCTGCGGGGAGTCTGAGAGTATTAAGTTGCATAGATATTACACGAAGACACGGTAGTTACAAATGGGAGAGAAGCAGGAGTTATTAATGAGTAGCTAATCTGAGGTAGAAAGGGATGGGGAGTTGTTTGTTGTTGTGTGTTCCGTTGCAGCATCCTACTGTACATAATAGGGGTATTCAAATTCTTTACTTATTGATTATTCACTTCTGATTATCCGCCACTTTTGGCGGCGGGTTTGTGGTAGCCAATCAGGTAGCATAATCAATAAGTGAAAAGTCATAATCAAAAAGTAGCTCCAGAGCTACTTTTCTACTTCTCACTTCTCTCTCGCGTCTTGCGTGTTTGTGAAGACCGTACTGTTTAAAATTCGCGCAATATCAGGGCGAGCTGTAAGAAATTTAAGTAATAAGTAAGCAAAGGGAATTCAATTCCATAAGTGAATAAGTGAATTAATCCATAAGTGAGAAGTAAGAATTGAAAGGTTTTGAATACCCCTAATGTCTTTTGAGGTAAGAGCAGTAATAAGTTACCTACATCTGTAAATAACAGAAGCAATCTTTATTTGTGTAAGTAGAATCTACAATGTATGTGTAAATGCACTCTGCATGGATACGCTTATATTTAATCTACGTAGTGTCATACACGATGTATCTCAAGGCAAAGCAAGAAGAGGCTAAGGTTATAGTTACACTAATGTAAGTAGCTGCACATATTGTAATACATGTATCTGTGCACAGATCACAGATAGGTAACACTATTCAAACTACATATCTACAGAGAATTTATTAAGTATATACTTTAGCAGGCATGTGTTCTATAAGAGAGTTTGTACGGTGGAGCATTTGTTTGAAGGTATTAGTACTTGTCAAGATAAAACGAAACTCGAGTCGAGTCGGCTTGGCAAAGCTTAGAGTTCATTTCGTTATTGTACTCGGATAACTAACTGATGACAATCTCAAAGATAGGCAACCAAAGATTTTCAAGTGTCTGTACGAATAAATATTTTATGTGTCATTCATTAAGGAATTGGAATTCTATCGTTTAAATGCAAAGGACGATTTCTTAAATAGGAAATTCCATACCTAATTCTTACTGATTCTTACTTGTATATTGACAAATTATTTAACATAGTTTTCTTCTGAGGGGAAAGCATGAATTATTATTGTGAAACTTGCTCTTATTTTGTTTGATCTAAGTTTGATCTAATCGTAGGACAAGTTAAGATTTAAGTTCAGCTTAAGGCTTCAATGCAATGGCTGTGTTGTGTTTTGGGATATACCTATGCATTATTCTGAATACAATAAGTTAACAATGATAATAGGCAGTGCAATGGCATGGAAAAGACGAAATCAATTCTAGCACAGTTCTTTGTGGTTGTATTAACTATTTGTGTCTTATGTCTGTCTGATCGCAAGTAATACTCTTCTATTTTGCATATGATTACTTATAAATTCCATTAGTATACAGCAGGGTGTTCTGGATAAAATATAGTTAGGATTCTTTCTTACTAGTGCTAGTAAGGTATTAGTGTATAGTATAATATATTCTATTATAAAAGTGGTGGAGGTGGTTGTATGTGAGTGAACGCAATGTACAAAGTTAGCATCTAAGCAAGCCTTCCAGTCACAACTCACTAACATGAGCATTTTGTCATGCTTTCATTCTCTTGATTCAATTCTTATGTTTTACGTACCTATCCTATCATGACTGCTCACTTCATTGGAATTCAATTCATTCTGATTATTCCATTTCTGAAAATACCATGTATGTATTTGTATCTTTAAAGTATTCTAACAATATCAACCGTGTGTTGTGCGTGTGGAATAAAATACTGATTTGAATATCACGGATTATTGTAAGTATACCTACGCGATACAAATCCAGTTTTTCTTTATTAGTGCTGAAGAAGAATGCATAAGATCGTGTTGGAGTATTGTATTAGTTGCCAATCCAAATGTCGCCGAATAGTGTTTTGTGTGATTGAACATGTGCATTGCATTTATAAATTTTTCTTAAGAGTACAGTATGTACTAATGTTAATGTTTTACAAGCACATCTGGGCTTCAAACAAGGAATGCTTTATGTGCAATCGTGACTTATTGGTACAAGCACCGACTTCAATAACCCAATTAAAAATGACAGGCAAGCACAAAAAACTAGCTGTATGGATTTTTTTTCTTCTCGTTTTACCACCGTATTTTTTCTAAAACGAATAAAATAAAATTGTCACTAAAAGGTGTTTATACAGATAATGATTGCCTCATTTTTACCTTACATTTTATGTAGGTGTGTATGTAAATGGGTTTGTGTACTACACAATGTATTAGAGCTGTAAATGATTTAAATAATAATAAAAAGTATGTAGAACTTCTGTTTCGAGTAAACCCTTTAGTTTCATGTAATTCCTGTAGCACCTTACACATTATGAATTTATCGCGTTGGTATATCACTGCATCGCCGTCTCCACGCAGTTTATGTAGGGTCTTAAGTATGTACTATTTGTTAATCTACAGGCAACTTATAAGCCAACGTTATAAATATAGATAGATACTTGTGCAAAGTGTATAAGTTGCGATTGAACGAATGACTCAATGGATATGAAAAATTGAAAATATTAGTATTGGTCAAAGTCATAAAGCAATGTTCTATTTTGATGAATGCTACATATGAAATAAGCGGGGCACGTATATAGAATAGAAAACAAAACGGTGACGATGTAATTTATTAGTCGGGAAAATATTTTATTATGATTTCTTACATGCCTTTCTTTAATGTGTTTGTGAGAGAGTATTGAAGAGAGAAATAGTTGGATATTGGCAGGTTGCGCACGCACAAAAGCGAAAGCGTCCGATTCTTGTTCGTAGTTGTATTAAGTGATATATACACATGTTCTCTTACAGCTTTTGCTCTATTGAAGTAACCCCAGAGAATTTTGCGAGAGAGCTCTTCTGTGAACACTCTATTATTTTTCTTTCTTCCGTATAAATTCTTGTAATGTCTTTTTAGCACAATTGTTTCGCAGCTGCACCGTAGCAGAACAAAGAAAAATACAACCTTCACTAAGAACGTGGAGGTATATTTGAGTTGTCATTCAAATTGAATTACGAAGCTAATGTAATAGAAGAATAATTGGGAAGGAAGTCTTATAGGCGATTGTTGTGCTGAGTGGAAATGTAACGAATTTAGTTTTTGACTCGCTCTTCTTAATTGGTTACCTACTCCAAATAATTATGTTACTCTTTGTTTAGTGTATAATCATATGAACCTCTGGCTGGACAAAGGTAAAAAGATATAAGAACGAAATTGTCCTTGCCACTGAGCTCAATGAAATACAAAGAGTATAGAAAATGCTGTTTTTGCCTAATTTTCTATACTCTTTAAATGAAATATGACTCTACTGTGAAATTTAAATGCATACGCACATTAAAAACCACTTCAATTTTATACGCTTGTTTAAGTGTGTACATAAAACTCATAGCGAATTACTTGCAATGATCTTGACAAGTCATTAATTGTAATTGTAAATATGCAGCAAGTTGCTCAGAGAAGTTCATATGCTAATTTTTTATTGAACAATGGCAAAGGTCTAGGAGTTTGATATTACAAAGCTACAAGTCAAACTATAATA
Organism: Pogonognathellus longicornis; assembly: GCA_034694085.1. Classification (NCBI taxonomy): domain Eukaryota; kingdom Metazoa; phylum Arthropoda; class Collembola; order Entomobryomorpha; family Tomoceridae; genus Pogonognathellus; species Pogonognathellus longicornis. The sequence goes on from JAQFYB010000166.1 coordinate 61,511, forward strand.
TCTGTATCCATTCTATTATTAGTTTTGAACTCCCTATATCATTGTGCATATCATAATCGCTAAGTATATCATTTTAACATGGCATAGATCAAAGCGAAGAGATGAAAAAAACTTTTGTAAGTACATGTTTAAATTCCCATCATACATATGTGATATGCATACCTAAGCATAAATTTTAGTTTTGCACAATCATGGTATTTATGTACTTGTACTAAAATTTTAACTTTATGATTATTACCAACACCAGTAGCAAAGCTATTGAAGTAGACTTGTAGATAAATACAATCATATTGTGTAAATCATATATGTATTTACAATAACTAATAAATTTGCTGATTAGTTAGTGAAAAATATTACCCTTGCCTTATTACTTAAAATTTTCCTCATACCTAGTCATCATTCTTGTACACTAAACTACCCCAGTAAAACAGTATGCGTACAAGGTACCTAAGTGTGTAAAGGCGGTACAAGTATTATTTTAAAGCGTAGTACATAAGTAATACAGTAAAAAATGAACGAGGATGAGTAATTGGAGAGCCCCTGTTTGCACAACGTCTGATTTAGTCTGCTGTATTTGTACATGATTATTTTTAGTGAAGACTATTTAGGTTCAATAACAATAATTGTAATTATTGCAAAGAACACTTGACTGCTGTATGATGATGGGGTGCCTTTTAGTTTAAACAAGTCGTATTAGTATTGATTATCTAGCTGGTAATCCCCTTTCCACAGTTCAACTTTACATGGAAGTGACTCTACTATTTATCTACTTATGATTTTGCTAATTAGTGGGCATAACACATATATTCCATGTAAAGAGCATTTTAGTGTGGTTAGTATGCGGTAATAATGTAGCGAGTTCAAAACTGATAATGTTTGGTAGGGGTAAGGTCACCCTTTAGTGCGAGGGGGTTTCGGTTCCATGTTGACTTGACGAAATTACAAACTACTTAACGTATGCTGAACTGACGCACATTCAGAGTTTTATAACAATGTCTTTTTACACAGACTAAGAGCAAATGATATATTTTCAACCCAACAACGCTGATTCAATGAGACTAGCTACAGCTAGACTGTTTGTGTTGTGTCAACACTTCTGTCATCATTAGCTCAGGGGGTAGATTAGATTAGCTTTTTGCCTTGCGGTTCTAGTTCTGTGGTGTATGTATACATATTGCTGTCATTACCGAAGGATTATATGACCGTGACATGTAACACAAGCTATAATAAATTGCACTTGCCATATATATTATATAGTTACCTATATAAATACATTATTTTCCTATTAGTTCAATGCTGGACTGTTTGTAACTTCTAACAAATTGCTTCGGTTTCTTTCCGTTTCACAAACTAGTAATATTAGATAAGCCAGTGCGGGAAACAGAGATAAAATTCTTATCAAATTGTCATGTAGTGCACAGAAAGCAAAGAGAGCAATGAGAGCATAAACATATTGACGGAATGAGAATGAGTGTGACCACAGGGGCTAGGAATGCTAAAGTAGACTAAATAGGGTGGGTTTGGTATAACAGTTAAAAGTTTCAGATTATTATGTTCCTTGTAAGTACAGAATACATTTTGCTCACCCATTATGCTCATCACTTGCGTCGATGTGTCTAAAGCCAAGTTATTAGGGAGTATGTAATCAAAACGTTACTCTGTACTGGAGTGGTGGTCCCATCCAGGCAGCTTTGTGTTTTGACTACCCTATAAAAGTGGGGATGGTAATGATGATATAATATTATATTATTAGCACAATAGATAACCATAGATAGTTGTACATATCAAAAGCCAAGTTTAATTTAGGGATTTAGATATTTCACATTTTACTTGTGTATAGAATAATTTAATGCAATAAGTTTCTCGAATGTCAGATACGAATGACTGATACGTGTCATGTGTCTCAATATTCTTCTCATATTCATGCAGTAGCAATAGCTACCTAACCACTGTCTTAAAATCCATACTATGCAAGCAAGAGGCGTATACTTAGAATCTTGGACCTTGGTATAAAATCCTATAGTTACATACTTACATATAAATATGTCACAAAAATTATTGAAAGAACAAAGAACATGTCAATCAACCTAATTAATATAATTATGGCAAAAAATAATACGTAGAAATAGCTGTAGATCGGCGGTAAAAACACGTTGATGTATATACGTGCAAGCTAAAAACTCTATTTAGTAGATGTTAGTATGTTAGTCCAGTTAGCCCGCTAAGGGAAGTCTTGCTTGGAAGTATGTGATGGTAAACACTTCCATCAGCGGGATACCCGGAATAACATAAAGTTTTGAATTACTATTTGTTTGCATTGACATAAAGCGTCATAAAGTTGAAAGTTTCCTTTCCGGTAGTCGGTATATTTACCATTTACTCATATAAGCTTTTATGTATTTGTTTGTTCGTGAAGTTTTTATTAATTATTTGACATTTTTATTAATTAGCAGAATCAACCGACAGTGAAATCGGCAAGCAAAGAAATTATCCGCCATGACGCTTCCTCAATCTTCCTCGCAACAACAAAGCCAACATTTTCTGTTGAAATGGAACAATCATCGTTCAAATATGGTGAATGTTTTCGAGTCCTTGCTGCAATCCGAGAATTTGGTGGACGTCACGCTAGCAGTTGAAGGAAAATTTCTAAAAGCTCATAAAATTGTGCTTTCAGCATGCTCTCCCTATTTCCAAGCCATGTTCGTCAATCAAACACCCGTCGAGAAGCATCCTATTCTTATTTTTCATGATATGAAGTTTGCACATTTGAAGACGCTGCTGGAGTTTATGTATCGTGGCGAGATTTCGATTGACGAGAAAGATCTAAGCGATGTACTTAAAGTGGCTGAAGCACTATCCATCAGGGGGTTGTCGAGTTTTGAAAGTGATGATGAGGACTCTGAGAAATCATCAGAGCACAGTACGGGAAACAACTCTACAAATACCAACGCTAACAGCAGCAATAACCAACAAAACAACAGTGGTAATAATAGTCATCATAACAATAGCCTGGGTCATGCCAATTCTAATCATGGCAGCAATAATGGAGGAGGACCTCCGGCAAATCATTTGCATCATCATTTTCAAAATTTTAACAATAGTCATAACAACTCGAGTCAAATCAGCAACCAAATAAGTGACAATCAGTACCATCAACTTAACGCCAATTCAAGTAGCAACAACAACATTAGCTGTGATTCTAGTATCAACATGAACGGAAGTGGTGGTGGTAGTGGCCATAGTCACGGGCATGGCCATGGTAATACAAGTCATAAATCTAAAGCTCCGAAGGAAAGACATTCAAGCTCTTTGACGAAAGCCATCAACGCTGTAGTCGATACAAAATCAGCCGTAACACCCGTAGTTAAAAAAAGGAGAGGAAGACAACCGAAAAAACAACTTCCGGGAGAAAACCAAATCGAAGCGGTGAAAATCCCTGGAGCTAGTAAGTTTTACAAGTTTTTCTTTGATTCAACTTTACACTTTTTATTGCATACCAGTGTTAAATAATCTTTGTACATACTCATGAGAAAATATTTTTGTTTTTATAGAAACTCAAGCACGTATCCCTGATTTAAAACCAGTAACAACGGGTCGGCAAGGTGTTCGTAGAAGAATACCCCGTCGTTATGCCGGAACTCCGTCGCAGCCACCTTTGAAACGAGAAAAAATATCGGATGGGGAGCACAGTCCAGATTTGGATCCTGAAGCTGATCTTTTTCTTTCTCCCGACCTTAACAGCTCAGAGCCTTTATCTGAAATGAGTGTCCGAGGATTGGACCTTTTCAAATACGCTTCTATCGAAGATGGTGTCTATCGTTGTATTGAGTGTGAAAAACTCCGTATACCAAAGACTTTCAAGAACAAATACAGTTTCCAACGACATGCGTTTTTATATCATGAAGGCAACATGCGTAAAGTTTTCCCGTGTCCGGTTTGCTCACGGGAGTTTTCCCGACCTGACAAAATGAAGAATCATCTCAGGAGTATTCATCAAGGAGACAAAGAACGTCAAGGACGTGGAAACAGTGGAACATCTCCTAGTGCTGAAACTCTTAGTTCCGTAAATGCTATTACCTCCTGCACTAATTCTAGTTTAGCAAATGAGTTTGGAGATAATTGTGATTATTAATTTGTGTCCCACCTAAGCTGCTAATGAAGCGATTTTAAATTTCACTAAGTGTTTCTATGTGTTGTAATCTGTAGTAAGCATCGCAAAGGTAAATATTTCGTTACTTAATAGAAAAATAGACAATTAATTGCCTGTTACTTCTGTACACGTGGTAAAAGAAAGCAACAATCAAATTATAACTAGATGATACGTAAGTAGAAATAATAGATTCAGTGTGACTAATTAATTACGTCGTGAATCGTGCAACAAGACTTTTGTGACAAAATGTTAGCAATTGCCAGTTTTGTGTTTTGTTTTGTGTGAGACTACTTTTAAAGGTAAAGTTATTTAAGTATTTGTTAAACTTGTTACCTTACTTCAATGTTGTGTTACGGTGTAGGAGCAAATGGTGCTGTAATAGCTTTATTATTAACCAATCAAGTAGTGTGTTCTTAACGATTTCGGATTGAGTTCTGAATTACCTTACTCCTAGTACTTATATGGTCAAGTAGGGACTGTTACTCCTATTATTACTTACTGGCCAAAAATCTACAAATCAAATCAAACCTTTTAAATATACAAATCATTGTGAGCTGTGAGAAAAACAAACAAGTCCTTATTAAAGTCAAGTCGTAGTGGTTATAGTTATATTATGAGGTGTGAGATGGACATTGCAATTTCACATACGGTCAAGGTTATACCGAGATATGAATACATGAACAGAACAATTAAGATTCTACCTTCTACTCAAGTCAAGATACAACAATGAAAATGGTTAGCAATCTGCAAGAAACAACCATCAGATTGAGATCCATCGATGAAATCGCTCGTATACATACACAAAGCATCCGACATTAATTAATATTATTGTATTTGCACCTTATATAAGTAAACCATTTAAAATGCAGATTGATAAATAAGTATAATCATGTAATAAGATCAGGTATATTATACGGTGTAAGTTATGATAGTTACCTAAATATAATCCAATTAAGTACCATCATTTAATGTACAATCTTATCTTAGATTTTGAAATACTATATGAAGAGTTTGGTAATAGAAATGTACTTACAAATTCAGACAATTATAAATAAACTAAGATACTTACTTACAGTTAGGTTAGATAGACGAACAGCGCAAATCGCATTAGAAAATTCACATAAACACATTATGCATTAAATGATTGTTATAGGTTCACATACAAAAGTTATTGATAAATCGTTATTGTTTTAATCAAGTTAAACAGTGACATTACTGGAAGATTTATAATTGGTATAAATTAATTAAGCAACAATGTTGACGATACACTTTTGTTAACGTACCTATATATAAACCTAAGCATAAAATATTTCACTAAAATGTTTACGATTATTACATGATACGTGGTAAAGTAAATGTAATTATATAAGGCAAAATCAAATCGTATACTTGAACATGGAACACAATGCGACAAATGAAAGTAACTAGTTACAGAGCTAATAAGACTATTATAATATTATAACGTTACAAGTTACAACCACTATACAAATCTAAATGTCACTCTTAATTACACGAACGAACGGTTGTTTGATTGAATGAATCGCATGAAGCAATCGTATGAAATCGATGTTAGGATATTATTTGTTGTGGTCGCTGTTACTGTTAATGTTATTCTTATTACACAAGTTACTAGCATGTTGTCGTTAGTCACGTTATTTCCTTAGCTCTATTATTATTATGCACACCTATTGGAACAAAAATGTTTTAGACGAACGAACTAATTAAATACTGTGTGAAGATGCTAGTTATGATAATAATATAGGTAGTCAGGTTTAATTATAATACAGGATGTAAACTATTAAGAAATTTGTGTTTAACTAAATATAACATTATATAAGTACAATGCAATCAACATATTTACATATAAAAAGCTGTTAGCCTTTTTCAACTCTTGTAAGTTACCAAGTGTCATTTACGATATGAATACTGCAATTTATGACGATACTATTGTGTAATAATAAGTAATCGCTGTTGTCGAACGAAACTAAGAAAAGCAGCAATTAATTATTGTATTCAATTGATGTGAAGGTGTAAAAATTGTGGCGTGATTGGTATGTACTATGTACAGGTATATCGTTATTACCTATGTACTATGTTCCACAATATTCTAATTAAAGTAAGGCAACAAATTCAGAGTCAAGTGTGCCCTTAAAACCAAATAGAACTGTTAGGTTACAATTAAAGTACGCAAAACAAGGCAAGAGTCTGGTCATGGTACGAGAAGTTCCTTGTTGCATATTAAACATATTTAAACGTTAAGGTTGTCGTTATTTGTTTATAAATTGTAAGCGACTGCGTTTGTCTTATTCTGTGTTCAATGTTAAAAATATCATGAATATCATCCTGATGGTACTGTTGTTATACGTATGTAGTGTAGTGGTGACATACTGTAATAATGTTAAATTATAAAAAAGGTTCTTACTTAATATAAATTATAAATACATACCATTCTATTATTGTAGTAGAGTAGAGTGTAGCGTGTTTTTGTCGAGCTTGTTTAAATAATTGATGCTATATTTTTTGAAAAATACTTTCTAGTCAAGGAAAACAAAGTTCTTTGCATAATTTTCTGATAGGGAAGGTCAGGGGTGGGATTTTCATTCATTTTCAGTGTTCAGTGTTTTAGCTACCAGTTTTTCTTATATGTGTTGTATGTACCAAAAAGAGTTATGGAAATATTTGCGGTTAGTTACACAAAAGTACATAACTGCATAATATACATAATATATACAAACAGAAGAAGTAGGTGTTGTATTATTAGTAAACGTATTCTACACCTAAAATACACCACGTTGATTCACCTCATGTCGGAAAAGGTGAATTACAATGAAAAGTATGTAGTAGATCAATTGAATGTTTATCACATGTTTAATTACTTATACGAAAATAAATTTACAATTCAAAGTATTCCAACCGTGCGTTAACTATCTACTACTACAGCAATGCTCATGGAAGCTACACGTATATAAAAAGATTAAAAATAAACGAATAATATGACTCCTGACTCGTTGTAATAAATTATCGTACTGAGTAAATTGGTATGCATAGAGCATCATTAAGATTTGTCGTTGACTAAGTTTCTCCATTTCATTCATGCATTTAAACGACGAAATACAAGCAATTAATTTATGCACACAGCGGAAAACCTCTTGAATTGTCGTCGGGAAATGATTTCCTTGCTTGTATGTTCTTATGTAATTTGCCCATGTACATGTTTTACATACACCTCTCCCATGCTCATTATAAGGTACGTAACAGTTCTTTAACACCTACACTGCCACTGCTGCTCCATGAGAAAACAGTTCTCAGAAAATGATAATTATTTATTACTTGAGATTTCCGTTTACCTATGAGAACAGAAAAGTCAACTACAGCCCACACTTAACATGGAGGATATGACATTGATAAACCTGAAACCGCTATGCGCTATGCTATAGCAAAACGTATGTATCTAAGTAAGTAGCATGGGCTTATGTCTTATTGTGCTTTGTCTTTTTATGCTTGTGTACCTACTCAGCTTGTTTACTTATTGTGTAAACAGGTGTAGTGTGTATAGCTGTAAAAACAATGTTTTTATTAGACAAGGGATAAAAGTTCAATTTAATTAAATTACACAAATACAATTCTGCCCACAAAGTATATAAACAAACTTGGTTATAAATATCCCTTTAGTCAACATAAGGTTTTGTCAGACCAAACAAATGTTATTTCTGAGGAGTTTATACACAGTGACAGTTTTTGATTGTGACTTATGACATTTTGAGTGTAAGTGTAATTTTAAAAACATTTTTACCAAAAAACAATTTTCCAGTCGAGACACAAGGTTTAATATTGTTGTGTTGACATTTTTGCAGATTTGTTAAAGATGAAGCAACGCTCGTATTCTGTTAGTTTTGTTAAAGTCATGGTTCTCGTCGTGGCTGCATGTAGCCTGGACTTGGTTTCAGGAGGATCTATAAACAGAAGATATATTAGTAGTTACAAATCCTACGATTCCTCTCCACGCTCTCAATGGGTGGAGTACAACAGTAACGATCCCAAACTTAACCGAGCCTTAAAAAGTTTGGATGTGAGTCTCATACGGAGCGTGGACCACAAAATAGACGGTCTCACAGAGGGACAAAAGGCTCAATTCCGAGAAGACATATTGGACTTGAACACTGCTATAACAAATGAATACAATAGAGTTGTTAATAAGTATAGATGGAGAGACTCCGAGTCTGATGCTGGATATACACCTTCTGACAAAGACATCGGCCGAGCTGTCGTTCAAAGAATCATTGTCGACTATCAAAGCAAACCATGGTACAAAAGAATCAAAAAGTTTGTTGGAGGTCGTTTGAAACCCTTAGTTAGAAAGTTAGTCAGCAATTTGAACCAGCACTAAACCACAATATACTATACATAAGTTATTTATTTCATATTGTATGTACGTATTCAGTATTACTAAAGCATAGTATTATGTATTTCCTTTGTTAAATACATATAACATTACATTTATATGACTGTTTGGTTTATGTCGAGTCCTTGGAGCAATCTGGGTTGATATAAAGATAATTAAAGATATTTCATCAGTGAATCATTTACAAACACACAATTAAATTGTAAATATTTAATTAGTATAAAACTTTAATGGAATCTCTGCATATTATTATGTTGATGCGAATCCTGATTACTTTAGTTGTACAATAACCAATCATCTCATACCTGTACAGAATAAATGAAATTGAAATAAATTCATATAATTTAAAACAACATACTAATATTATGCTTTCCTCAACATGTTATAAAAACAGAATGAAATTTAGAATGACTAATTGTTCAATTCATGATCCTAAATGAATATTTCCAATTTTAGTATTACACAAATTATTTTATTGCTGTGATTTATATTTGTTCTAAAGTCTGTGTAGGTCCAGGATGGATGTTGAAAAATGGTAAATCAGTAAGAGAACGGTTCGGTTTGGTTTCATAGTTATCTCACGTTGCATGTCAAAGTTATGATGGATGGAATCTACAGACTTACTATGTATTTCATTACACGGTAAAGGGAACAATAAAAACGTGACAGGAATTTTTGGGATTTTTAGTTATTATTTATTCAAACGACTTGAACTGTCTTGCAGTGATTACATTCAGTGAACATAAAGCATTGTGACATGTACATTAATACACTTATGTACATGTCCTATTTAAATTTAAGGTAAGATCATTTTAATTGAGTCTCTTTACATGTTGATAATTTATAGCTAGCAAGTGCGTTTTATTTACTAATATGTAATTACATTACAATTCATTTTTCTACTCCGATTTGATATCTTCTATTACTTACAGATACTTCAATCTAATATTTGAATTTATCAATCATATTTGTATGCAAGTTCATATTGTACCTGTACCTGAACCTATAGCATATGATACTGTCACGTACATCATGTTAAGCTGTTTATACTCATAAACATTATTTTCTTTTTATGACTGAATATTTTTCACTAGGTATAGTTTATTAAGAGAATTGCTAGCAAATTGTAGAGAAGTGCAAAGGGTAATTTTTGTGCGATGATGACATTTTATATGTACATACTTATGTATTATTATATAGAGAACTTTACTAAGAATGATATTGAATACCTAAAGCCGATCTGTTCTTGTAGTTTGTATTGTAAGCCCAATTTCTACAATCTTGAATATTTAAACGATAATCTCTTATCTGAATTCACATCGGTTGTTTTAGCATGTAGCTTTTGAAGGGCAATAATATCATTTGGTGTATCATAGAACACCTCGCTAGTATACTCCAATGAAATTCTCTCAATTACGACACACCACAATTCTCTGCTTGCTGATAAAATGGAAATCTGGAAATCAGTTTCCAAAACGAATTCTAAACTGCTGTTGGACGATCGGAGGTTGCTGCGGCTCAATTTGGTATTCCAACTGGTTATAGTATCTTTACGATCGATGCGTGGCATACCAATTACTTGCTACATACATGTTTTATTAACTTGCTCAAAACCATATTATTTAGAATTCTCAAGCCTTTGCTTCACATCATCACATCAGTAGTTTTCTATTGTTGGCTTATAGAGTTTTGTATTATAGTAATAGAACATTGATATGTTAGGTACATGGAGTATTTTTTCAAGTATAATATTATGACAGGACAGCAACAGACAACTTTGATGTCAATGCCATTACGATTGAGTATTACATAAAACAGTTATGTATTTATGTAGTGTGACACTGCAAAGTCTGAAAAATTGCTCTAATTTAGTTGTAAGTACTTCTATCAAGTGATTTGAGGGTGTTGTTGCAATATGTGTAGCACAACAGTGAAACGATTGTTGTGTTGCATGTTCTATCGAAAGCAAACAGGTAAATACAATATTTAGCACATTTTTATATTGTGCATCTGAATGTCAATGAAATTTTAAAACTTCCATTGAAAATTAAACTATCTAAAGAATATCAGGTAAGTAAAACATATTACTTCGATTAAAGATTTAAAGTAATTAATTTAAAGATGGTCATATCTTATAGAAACTCAAATCGTGGCTAAAAGGAAGAGAGGGTTCTCCGGTGGGTGACATTTCAATGTTTTCAGATCAGGTCATCTGCTCATACTTCGTCTTTTGCAACAAGTTGGCCAAGCAAGCTGTTAGAAAAACGCCGAAAAGTTGGAAGCAAGCCAGTGCCAACGCCGCTCCTGCTACAATTCCGACTTTAGCTGTCAAGAAATTGGTGACCAGAGAGTAGCAGCCCTGTTGGAAATAAAGAAGCAATTTATAGTACGTTTAAAAACACTTAGAGCCAATCCAAACCATTGTACGTGCAATAAAAGGGGCTCAGCACTGAAAGAGATTTAAAAGGAAGGACATCGCAAATCCAATTGCTTCCTATTAGATTGTAAATTATTGTTCCTATTCAGATAAAGCCATTCAAATAATAGGTCACAATTACCGTGTTGTAAATCATAATTGGATTTTTGGTATCGCAACCCATGTTGGTTTTGCAGCAAGATCCAGGTACTCTGCCATAGGGAGTGTTGTACCAGTCTGAGTATCCATCGATTCCACAGCAATGAAGCTATACCCAACACACAGCAATATCATTGTAAGGATTATACATTCCACTATTACAGTATATGGATACCAGGCAAAATTCTCCCATCGTCAAGAGATACATATTTCTTGGTAGAGACATATATCTCAACAATTTTACAGTCCATATCATCCAGTGTATAAATATTATCCACAACCACATATACCGAATATAGGTATAACAAAATCCGAGTTCTGAGAATTGAGAGTTATAAAATATGTAACTTCGGAACTTTGCATAGTCAGGTATTAAAACTGAAAGCTTTTCCGATGAAATGGAAGTAATCTGTTGTTAATATGAAATCAAGTTAAAGTTCGTACAGTTGTCTGAAGAGAGTTGATGGCTGAAGTGCGAGCATGATCATGATTGTAGACACCGAGAGAAGCGTTCAATCCTCGTTGGAATGAAACACGCAATTTTGATCTGTAAGCATATCCCGAAATACAGGCTCCGACTTCCACAACAAAGACGATAGCCAGGAATGCTGCATACTGTACCAACATAAAGACACATTTACAGTTCTGCTCTATATAAGCTTCATCTACATATACGTGTCTAAAATACCAACTTAGTCAGTTTTGTAGAGAAATTACTTTATCGAAATTCTATCTGGGCATGTGAATTTGTGATGGAGTGTACCATGTAGTATACACGTCAATAAATTACGTATTATTGTAGCGTGTGTATCGTTTTCATCAAACAGCCCCTAGCTATTTGGCTGAGTATTGTACTATCGCAATTTGCATTCAGTATTCAGCACGGAGTCTTTTGATGTGGATTCATGCAGTAAATTCAGTTTGTAATAATTAAAGAGACTAATTATGTAATCACTACCTAGATTTAATACGTACCTAGGTATAGCTATTCAGAAAAGTGTTATGTAACAGACTAATTGTTTGGAAAAAGTCATTATTTGCATAATTGTATTTATTTTCCGAATTCACGAATTTTAGTTTTTCCTGTTCGTAAATTAGCTCTTTCAAGCAAGTACTGTGTAACAATAAAAAGATCGTATTCTGTAAGCAACGTGTGAATGTGTCGCCCTATAAAAATGAAGTTCATTCACTGTGTAGCAGCGCAAGAGAAGAATATTTTATTTTTCATGTACATCGTATGTGTAGTTGGTTTCATCCGCATGTTGCATGCAGAGAGCATACTGAATTTGATCAATACTTGGGCTGGCTGCTGCGGGAATGTGCTTCTTCTAATTAGCTTCAAAAATCTGTACTACATAATTAAATGAGCAAGCAAGAATATTTAGGACCAGGACGCATACTGAGAACATGCACTGTTAGTATGTCTCATATATTGTACCTATACCTATGTGAGCTTTATTAATACAAGGTTATACTATTAATAAAATGCTGTTCGCTTTAGTTGTGTGTA